>NIJG01000161.1:4097302-4108616 GCA_002201625.1 Euglossa dilemma
GGGAGGAAAATTGGCGGGAGGTCGAGGAGGACCGTAAAAGCGAGCCACTAAAAAGTTGGAGTGCACCGTAGGAATCTCGCTTCGCTTCCATAAAGCGAGTTTAAGGCCCGCTCTTCGGATGCCGGCGCTTCGCCTCTGCGCGCTCGTAACTCGGGGGAAACCCGCGCGGCGAGGGGGTGTTTTCGACTGCGACTAATGAACTCCATCCCCTACCGCACCGCCGCCGCCACCATCGCCCGTCGACGTCCACGTCGCCGTCGCGGCGCGGTGGAATCGCGCGGCGGATTTTCCGTCGCTGCCCGCCTCGCTCTCCGGAGTTTTTAGTTTTATGGAATAATTTCGCGGGATTATCGTCCCCTCTCTCTTTCTCTTTCTCTTTCTAGTTCGTCTTTTGTTCCCTCGTTTGTCCTTTCGGAATCGCTCGAGAAAATAGGAAGCGTCTTTCGAACTCTGTTCTAACTTTCTCTTCCTGGCCGCTAGTTTCCTATTTTTCGCCGCGTCGGGCTGACCAACGAATAAAGGTTTTTTCTTTCGATTATCGAATTCTCGGTCCCTTATTTTATCCCGTCGAATTTACGCGGCGTCGATCGTGATTCGAGGAACGGAGTAATTTTTATACAGGATATGCTGTTTTTCTGCTTCGAGTCGTTGGTAAATCATCGGGAGTATTCGACCGTGTCATTAATCGTTTCTCTCATTTTCCCCGGGTGAAGAAAGAGATCGGTGGTCGCGGCAAGTGTGTCGAGTTGCTTTTATTACCTCGAATTTCTCTGTCTTCTTCCGATCATCGAGAGTATTCAACCACGTCGTTCGTTCTTTCTTTTTCACGTTGGTCAAGGGGAGAGATGGTCGATCGGCGAGGCAGTGTGTGGCGTTCTTCCTATTACGCGAAATTTGTCAGTCTTCTCTCGATTATCCGGAGCATAGGCTCGTGTCGTTAACCCTTTCTTCTCTTTCCCGTAACTGGATAGCAAATTGCTCGTCGGCAAGCGTCAAGTTCTATTTACTCTATCGTGGCTGAAACTCTCTGGGAAGACCCGGTATCGATCCTTTCCGTTACTTTGTCCGTGGATAATCGGCGTAATTTCTTTCGCTCTATCGACTTTGTTGCTCTGTCGTCGAATCGGACCACGTGAACGCGAAAATGTCTCGATTTCTTTGCTTTCCGACAAAATAGGAAGATCCTAGTTTCGATCGAATAGATTTCGCACGAGAAATTCCGTTAAATGCACCGATTTTTCGTGAACAAACCGAGAGAGCATCGAGCACGCCGGTAACCCTTTCTTCCGTTTTCCGCGAGCGGAAAGGAAATTATTCGTCGGCGAGGCGGAGAGTGTCAAGGATGGCTCTAACCGCGCATGCCCGGTGCAGAAGGGGTAAAGTTTAATTACTGGAAAAAAACGAATTTCCAACGCGTGGCATTAACCCTTTGATCGTTGATACATTCGACGAGGAGAGCCACTCGGTGTTCCTTGTTCTTCGGGACAACTTTGCGAATCTACTTTGATCGGTGGAGGGCCACGATGCACTTCAAAGTCCTCTCTCCTTCTCTCTCTCTCCCTCCTCCATTCTGGTTCTCGTTATTTCTGCATCGTTTCAACGATTTCCAACGGCGCGTGCCCTCGAGTTTGAAAAAGAACGCCGACCGACCAAGACGGAGTCGCGATCTAATTAAGACAACCCTCGCGGTTTCGAGATCGCTCGTTAATTCTCGCTTTCGGTACCGACTACTTTGTCACCGGACTTCTCTCCTACTCTCTCCTCCTTTCTTTTTCAGCATAGATCGAGAATCGCCCGATTAACGCGGAAATCAAACTCGAAGATCGGTAGGTGTTCTTAAAATTTTCCAAACTTGGTTTAAAAAGTGTTTAAGATCGCGAAAGTGACGCAAGTCGTGTGTATTTCATTCCTAGAGCTCGTTAGTTAAAAAACTAAAAATCGCAATCATTTTTCCACCTCCTAAATAACTGAAATACAAATTTAGTCTACACACTTAGCACCAAATAAGAATATATCACGAAGCTTTACTCTGTAGTCCCCCGAATTCGATTCGACACCCTAAAAAGACGAAATAATAAATTTTTTCCCCCCAAGCCAAGATGACTCAAAAAGACAAAATAAACAGAGCGCGTCGCACGCAATAGAGTCAAAAGTGCTCCCTACCCTCTCTACGCACCCCATGGTAAAGCTCTCGTCCCCGCTAGACCTCTGTCTAGCCGAGTATCCTTCGAAATCGTGGAACGGGAGGACGAAGGATAATGCGTAAAACGACAGACTAGCGATGCACGCACGCGTGTACGCGTGCAGTCTGTCCAGGGCACGTGTAATGGGAAAACTGTACCGAAAGTGGATTAGCTACGGGGAACGCGTTGCATCCGGGTGTATCCGCGGCGAATTGCAGCTGTTCCCGCGCAGATGTCCAGGATCCCGTCCCCCGTGGGTACGCGTGCGTCGCAGCGGCGCGTTTAAGCGGCCTTTCCGTGGGGGACGCGTCCACTTTGAAAGGAATCCACTGGCACGCACTGTCATCCGAGGATCCGCCTGCACCGTTATTGTTGCGCGCCGTTTTCCTGCCTTTTTCCCACCGCCCTGTCTTCCCCGTGGCCGTGCTACCAAAGGCAACAACAACGCGTTTCCCGGACGGATGCTCAGCCGAATGCCAGTCTACTGCGTGGGTGGACGTCGTGAATCTTCGGCCCGTTTCAGCCAGATTCTCTCTCAAGCTTTCATCCTCGGCCACTCGCCAATTCTCCTAAAAGATTCTCCTACCCGGTTTCGCGATAATTACGCTTTAATTAACACGACGCGTGGTAGTATAACGGAGTTCCTGGTTTGAAGGTAATCCGAAGTCCGTCCTATCGCGAAATTTTTTATTGCCACTCTGAGATCGCGGGTGTTTTAACCGAGGAAAATTTTCTTTATTAGGAGGTATGTGTAACATCGACAACAATGCTAAAATTAGTTTTCGCTGTATTCCAAGCAGCTTTTGCTGTAAAAAAATAATTTTAGCATTGTCTTCGATGTCGTAATTATAAATATTTTTATTTTTCGCTATATTCCAAGCAACTTTTGCTCGAAGAAATAAAAATATTTCCTCGTATATTACGACATTCATCCCCAAAAGGTTAATAGGTAGTCTTAGATATCGAGTGTTTGAATTTCCCGGGAAAATTCGAAAACCGAGTCACTCGGACTGTGTTCGGTTCAACGAGAATTGGCGGGAGATATAAACAGCTGCGATTCGGATCCCTAGGTGGGTATGCGTCATCCAGCAGCTATTCACAGGGGTCGCTGAAAAGCGTCGCTTATCTTGTGATTTATAAGCGTCGATCGTGTGAAATTTTCGTTTGTACATTTCGTGGATTCTTCTGAACGCGTGGTTTCGAATCGGACGGAGCTGGTGCAGGTATCCGCTCGGAGAGGAGTAGAAACGCCTGCTCGAGAGCGGTTCTAGAAAGGAACCTCTCTGGTGGAGCAACTGTCTTCCGAAGGTTCGGAAAAGGTATCCGCGAGCAGGTCACCGGGATTGACCAATCCCTTTTTCGCAAGATCGCGATTGTTTCGCAAACTAGTTTCAGGCTACGAGGCTGATAGAGCTCATCGTCGCGCGAGCGCTGCCCCGGCAACTATCGAACCGTCCCAGTTTTTCGACGCTGCGCAGGCCCCTCTCTTTCTCTCTCGCTCTCTCGCTTTGCCTCTCTGGCTGCAAGCTCGATCGTTCAATTAAAAAAGCCGTTGTATCGCGCTGAACAAGCTCCCCTGCTGCCCCTAATCGAATCGCAGGGGAAACTTTATCGCGGATATAATTTCGTTTTAAAACCGAGCAGTTTCCTTGCGATCGAATTAGACAGACGGAAATCTCGGCTCGTTTCTTTCCGCTCCTTTCGCCGCGAGCTTTTGGCCAAAAGGTTTGCCGAATCGAGCGATCGCCGATCGACTAGCAGGATATCGCTAGGAAATGTTATTCAGATGTGTCGAACAACGCGAAGGTTCTCGTTTGTTCTGCAAACTATTGAAACTTCTTTCGTCTTATGTAGGTATCGGTGAGATCGAAATTATACTTACTCTTATTCCGTAAGAGTAAGTGAGCTCTGATTACCGATAAGGACGAAACGCCGATAACCGGTGATAGGTTTCGATTTAGAAAGAATAGACAAAGAAGCTTTAAAAAAGATAGCTTACACATAGTCTGATATCACAATTTACTTTAGAGCGGTGTGCGAGAATATAGTATCAGAGAAAGCAAAGTACAATCAAACACCGAGCGATAGAATTATTTATCCCATCTCCCCACCTTACACGACTTTGTATTTAAACTCGTCGTCGATGTCATATTACGGTCACCTTTTCTCGCGAACGCATTTATTTCGGATCATACCGGATGATGCCAAGCTCTCCTCTTATCGAGGTGTCGATAAGACCGAGGACACGCATATACAGAATCGAAATTCATAACCAATCGCGCATTCCAACCAGATACAACCTCTGGACGCAAAATCAGATCATCTAGGTCGCTCTGCGTGGTCCTCGAACGATCGAGAAAACGGACCGTCTTGTAAGAATACGAGAGAAAAACAGGGAAACGAGTCAGGTCTTCGGGTACTTACCAAGTATTAAAATTCAGCTAGCAGGTAACAGCCAGATGGGAAAAGCGGGCGGGCAGGATTAAGTCGTTCTAACGTTGTTCAGCGCTATCCAAACGTCTGTTCGAGCCGGGTTTCAGATAGGTTTAGATGGATTTGGCGGAGTCGTGGTCTAGCGTGGCTGTAAAACGTAGATAAGGTTCAACGTGGTTTAGTTTTACGCCGGCTTAGGATTACGTTCCTCCGGAATTTGGACACCTAGAGAGAGAGAGAGAGTTCGCGTTTCCTCGAGTTTTAGCGCGACTCGCGGCTAAATAATCTTACATATTCTCGTTCTCTCGGCAAAAGTATCGGACCGAAATGTCTACCGAATCCGTGCCTCTCGCAGTTGCATTCGCAAACGCGGAAACGAACGCTTTGACGTTGTTGGAACGGTGTTTGGCCCCGTTATTCCGTGGCTTCTGGCAAAGTTAGACCGTGGAAGGTAGATAAAGAACGAGCGCAGGAGATCGAATATCGGCAGGAACGTAACGCGAATGCAACAGTGACAAATTAACGCGCCCTGCGAGAGTAAGA
Organism: Euglossa dilemma; assembly: GCA_002201625.1. Taxonomy (NCBI): domain Eukaryota; kingdom Metazoa; phylum Arthropoda; class Insecta; order Hymenoptera; family Apidae; genus Euglossa; species Euglossa dilemma. The sequence goes on from NIJG01000161.1 coordinate 4,102,462, forward strand.
TAATACTAATACCGTTAATTGACGTCGCAAGACGGGTCGGGTGTTAACTCGTTCGTGTCGTCTCGTCTGCGGATGAACGTTACACGTATGACGGGACAAGTTCGCGGAAATTCGCGGAAATTCGCCAGACACGTGTAACGACATCTCCCGAGAGACGGTGAAACGCTTCGTTCCTTTATTTCGAGACCGAATCTAGTTTCTCGGAGGAAGATTCTCGCGTGAGTCATGCAGCGCGAACGAGTTAGTCGTTAATACCTTTTGCGTAGAACTTGGGTTAAATACGAGCAAGGTTCTTGCTATCACCTGCTTTTTCCTATTTGCAATTTATCGCTATCTATGGATCGGGTTTCGAGGCATTAGTTTCAAGGAGAAAATCTTCACAGAAATCCCGCCACTTGCGCCCGAGTGTATTAACCCGCACTGAAATTAAGTAGCAAGAAGGATGCGACTGAACTTTCAGACACTCTAAACGAAACATAAATTATCGATTTGATTCACCCTCTGCTATATATCACATTCAACGAGAATTGACGGGAAATATAAATTGCTGGACGTGAACGAAAGAAAGGACCTGGGCCCGACAAAAATTTTGATTTTTCTCCTGTTTAAAATTTCCAAAAGTCGACTCTGGGCATCCACGTTCAACAGCCACCTACCTACGTCCTCGATATCCCTCGCGTGACCGCTTTCTTTATATTTCCTGCTAAGCATAGAGAGTATAGAACATAGAACCACCGATAGGAACCATACAAGACCACCAATTTTCCCGATTACCAAACATCCGTAGCTCCTGCAGATAAACTTGAAAACGAGCCGCGGTACACGCGACTTTAATCATTCTCGTGTACGCATTAAAGAGTAGTAGTAGAATCGTATCTAACCGGTGTTACTTCGAAGAAGCCAGTGATAAAAATTAGCAAGGACCGCGAGAGGCACCCTGTGCTCGAACTTTCCGGAGTAGCCACTTATCGCGTAGGTTTTTCCTCTGGCTCCTTATCGCGGCCACGACTCGCGTGTCCGTGGTATCTGGCATGAAATATATAAAGTCTAGCACGTCCGGTAGTGCCGCGACAGGAAGCTTGGCACGCAATACGGCGCACGTACGCACAATAACCGCGGGCCAGCACGCACACCCGATATCGTCGCGACGCTCGACAGAACAGCGATCCAGAAAAACCCAACAATGTCCATCGTCGCGTCCGCGCTTTTCGACCGTCGAAAAGAAATCGAAGCGGAATATTACAATAATAGCAGAATACTCCGCTTCGTAGCGATACTCTCCGTCGTTACGATACTCTCCGTCGTTACGATACTCTCCGTCGTCGCGATATTCTTCGTCGTCGCGATATTCCGCTTCGTAGCGATACTCCGTGTCGTCCCCATACTTTGCGTCACGCCGATACTCCGCGTCGCCCCGATAATTTGCGTCGTCGCGATACTCTCAGTCGTCGCGATACTTTGCGTCGTCGCGATACTCTCCGTCGTCGCGATACTCTCAGTCGTCGCGATACTTTGCGTCGTCGCGATACTCTCCGTCGTCGCGATACTCTCAGTCGTCGCGATACTTTGCGTCGTTGCGACACTCCGCGTCGTAGGGGTGCGTCAAAAATTCTCATCGAGGTTTTAAGGGTGGAGAAATCGCCTCGGGATCAGACGATCGCTAATTTGTCTCGAGAGAAGTCGCGATGGAGGAGTGAAGAGGCTCGCGATTGGTTCGCTTGTCGAGAAGATGGGGGGACTCTTTTTGAAACAGGGTGGTTTCTATTTAGCTTCCTTTGTCAGGTCGAACGCTGTGCGTTATACATAGGGAAGAGTTTTATCTCGAGGAATTTCTGGGAAACGCGATTCCAGGTTCGGGGTTGTTTTGCCACGTGTGCGACACCGAGCCACGAATAGAAATCGGTCCCTGTTCGTGCTTACTCGTTGCTGAACGAACGATTGTCCGCGATTCTGTCCATATTTCCCGGCTGTTGGTTAAATTCGACTGTTTACGCGCGGTAGTTCCGCGAAGGGAAAGATAATTCGTTTCCTCGTCGGCGTATCGTTGCGGAGTCGGTGGAAATGAATGGGAAATTGCGAAGCGCGAGAGAGCCAAGCGACCGTGTTTTAACTGGCTAAATCATTCGCCTTTTCACCGATTAGAAAGTAAATGGGCAGGCAGCGAAGCAGCGAACGATTAACGTGCTAACGAACGAAACGGGCGCAACAGTGTGTCTAAAACGGCTCGCTTTTGTCCTCCCGATCCGGCCGTTCTAGCGAGAGAGAGAAAGAGCGAGAGAGAGAGACGAAGGAAATGGAAAGACGGAAAAGAAAAGAAAGCGGAGCGAGAAAGAGAAAGAGAGAAAGAGAGAGAGACGTCGCTAATTTTCTCGCGGGGAAGGAAATTTCTCGCGCTTCGGCGATTATGCGATGCGCGCGTTTAAATTCATAATGACGCATTCCACGACGGGGGGCGAGAGTGGGGGGCACGATCCTTTTTTATATGCGACGCGTATATCGCGTATGCGAATCGACAAAAGGGAAGACGCGGTTCTTGACCAGACAAAAGCGTCTAGACGAGCGACGGAATTAAAGCCGAGCCAGAAGGCTCTCTTGCCTCTCTTTCTCTCTTTCTTCGCCTGGTGCAAAAGGTACAGCGAGTTCAAACAATTCGTCCACGCAGCTCTACCCCCCACTTCTGTCGCGGCTACTAGGCCACGTGCTTTCGATCTCTTTTATCGAGACACACAACCTTCGATTCTCCTTTTTCCGCTCTTTTTCTTTCCCTCTCGGTCGCTTGCACAATGCAAGCGTTGTACTCGAGTATCGAGAACTTTTTGATATTGTTCTAACCTTATTACCCCGTTCCAGTGCCGGTTCTCTTGGTGGTTGTACGGATTCTATTGTAGTAACACTGCTGTCCCTGTTGTAGAGTGGTACACAAGCTAGTGGGTAGAAGTACTATCGTTGCTGTTAGAGATATTACCGCGATAGAACGCGTGGTAATTAATTTTTTCATTCTTCTATCCGGACCAAGCTGCGAGAGTAATATCGTAATGGATTTATACACGGGACTATCTGTTTTCCGCGTAATATCGGTTTAAGCGGATGAAACCGGCAATTTAATTTTCGCTCCTCGCGCTTCTCGCTCCGCTTTTCAACGCGACTTCGGGACAGCGCAAGATGCAGCCAAGCTTTCCGTGCGAAAAACCTTTCGTTTTTCACGCTCTATCGCGTAGGTGCGCGGAAAGGACACCGGAGACTCTTAGGTGCATCGGAAAATTGCTCCCGAACTTTTATTAAAATCGGAACATCCCGGTTGCGGTGGATTTCCTTGTAATAGAATCCCTGTAATGCACAGCCGCGACGCTTTTGTCGACGCGCGAATTTTATTCGCGATACAATCGCGAAATTGCGACTATCGCGTTTGAATCGCGGGAACGAGGAAGAACGGCGCGAAAAATCGGTGATGGAAAATAATTTCGACGGCAATGAAATCGACGCGGTATTTTAACCGACGATAAACGGTATCGTTTTCGCATATCGAGCAAAGCCGACGCTAATTAGAAACGGCGAGGAGGAGAGTTTGGCGAAAGGAATCGTGGCGGACCCGCGCGAATTCAACAATCGCGAATAAATTCATCCGGGCAAGCTCTCGCGTGCTGTTCCAAACGAACAAACCCAGAGGGAGGCGTCGCGCTTTCGTGCCGAGCGTTTATCGGCGTCTTATCTCGTGAATAGACGCGTCGCCGTTGCGAAATTAATAAGCCGCAGCGTCGAGACGCGTTCCGCGAAAACCGTCTCACCGTCGTCGATCGATCCTATCTCTAGATCGCGAAATCGCAGGGTGTCGAACAAAAATCTCGTGTCTCTTTTCCTCTCCAAATTTTCCAATTTATTCTCCGCGTTTTCACGCGGTTCGGAAAAGCATCCTCCAGTCGACCAACCGCGTGCAACCTTCGACCATCGATCCACGGATTAACCCTTCTCTCAAGGGTAACCTTCCACTCGCGGTGTCTCGATAACAACCTAACATCGATCGCGTTTCATCGGAACCATGTAACACCTCCGAAGGGAAACCGTCGAAATTGGAATTATTAAATAGACTAATATATTGGTTTGAACTTTGCGAATAGTTGGAAACATTTCTTGTTGGTTTAGCAGGACCTTTCTGTGGTCCAGATCTTGAATCTTTAATCCCAGAATTTTGAAACCACGCGTGTTAGTTAGAAGCTGTGGAAAAATACATACTCAGCTGGGAAATTCAGTTCATTGCTCCCACGCTAAACAGTTACGTGGTAGCTCGTGTGGATAATAATCCGTATAAGAAAAGCGGCGAATTTTTAATCGCAAATATTTAAGAAACTATCGAGCGTTTGTTCCTGTAATGGTATGTTTTCGTAAATCAGTGACTTTGCCCTCTTCTTGTCAGTTGCGCGTTATTTTTAAATAGTTACGTAGTAGCTCGTATGGATAATAATTTACATAAGAAAACGCTAATTTTTAATTGCAAATATTTAAGAAACTATCGAGCGTTTGCTCCTGTAATAGAATGTTTTCGTAAATCAGTGACTGTTCTCTGCTTGTCAGTCGCGTGTTATTCCTCGCCACGTTCGGACGAACCTCGACGCGTGACCGTGAATTTTCGCGGATGTTTTTCCGTCGAGACGAGTCGAGGCTTGCCAATTGCGTGTTATTCTTCGCCTGGTTCGGACGATATCGCTCGGCGAGTGACTCTGTGACTCTGCTATTCGATTATGGAACACTTCAGAGCAGTTTAAACGCAAGGTAAGGGGTTAAAGTCGGAAAGTAAAGCGCATAGAATAGTCGAATCATAGAAAATCGCGTGTTTGTCGATATCTTTGCTCTCGACTCACCATTCGTTCCTATACCTTTCGAATTAAGTAACGAATATTAGACAATGATTAGATTAGAAGCACCGTCACGTGAAATATCGAAACGGAACACACGTGTCTTCTTTCATTTCAACCAAACTCAGTTCTAATCTCGAGTTCTCTGTTGCTAGGCGCCTTTAGCGATATCTGTTATTTTCGATATTGGGACATAACGCTTTCTTTGAGGCAAGCGTAAAGTAAGCACGTGTTTAATCATTGTGAGAGAATATCCCAGTGAACCTATCCCATCCAGCGTATTTTACGTCAAAAAATATATGGAAAGGTTGGAATTGTTGCATTCCTATTGCGAAAGAATCTTTCGCTGACCTGTACGCCTTATTTAATTATATCAAACCGACTGCAAGGCTAACTGCAGCTTTCAGACCACGTGATTGTACTCCTATATTTCACTGCAATCAAATAAATAAAGAAAAGAGAGAAATTGGCGAGAGGAAAATGAGGAATGGAGTGTAAGGGAGGTTAGAGTCGCGTGGCTGGTTTCGATCGTCCCGCTGAAATATGGATTCGGTGGCCGCGAGTCGTTGACCCCCGACACACGTAGCCTGATCGCGATTGACGTGTCGGCAGCTCGACGACGGCCGAGAGAGAGAGAGAGAAAGAGAGAGAGAGAGGGGCTCCATTAGCAAAGGTTATCGGGTCGACCTCGAATCGTATCGATTGGCTGGCTTTAAAACGTCCTCCGGCGGCCCTAGCGCCAGCAACAGGCGTCCTTCTTTTTCCACGCGTCACGCACCGCCGCCTCTGCCACCCCCGGGGTGGATCGGGGGTGGATCCGCGGCTGGTCGAGGGTGAGAGAACGTTGACCTCCGCGACAGGACCGCAGACGCCGCGATTTTCTCTCGCGAGATCCTCCGCTCTAAACGTTCTTGCTCTCCGCTCCTATTTTTCATTCTGAAACGTTCCGAAACGTTCCGAAACGCTTCGAAATGCTTCGAAACATTCCGAAACATTCCGAAACAGTCCGAAACAGTCCGAAACAGTCCAAAGCAGTCCAAAACGGTGTCCGACCATCTCCGCTACTATTTTTTAGTTCGAAACGCTCTGAAACGCTTCGAAACGCTTTAAAACACTTCGAAACACTTCGAAACGCTTCAAAACGGCTTCCGACCATCTCCGCTACTATTTTTTTACTTTGAAACGCTTCGAAACGGCTTCCAACCATCTCTGCTACTATTTTTCACTTCGAAACGGCTGCGACCAAAGGACGGGCCTGCGTCCAAGGATCAACCCTTTGCGGTTCCGATCGCGGTTGAACGGATA
>NIJG01000161.1:4108643-4145958 GCA_002201625.1 Euglossa dilemma
CTCTCTCTCTCTCTCGGTGTGCCTGTATTTTCATAACGCGGCATTGGCAGCCGATGCGGCCACGGAACACGGAATGGGCTGTAAAACAGCGGTGAAACGCTCGGCCGGTGCCGAAGCGATCCTTGGAAGCTGGGTAAAGGATATTAACGTCTTTTCTGAATATCTCTTTTCCTTCAACTCTGGACAGGAGATAGATTTTAGGGCCTCCTATCGACGAACCATTTCTCCAATTTTATTTATTTTCATAATTTCCACGTTTGTTTTATCAGCAAGGAACCGAGTCTTTTTGACATGAAATCGGTTTATTGCGGGATATTGTGTAATATGTGGAGAACTTGTGATACAAACGGTTAGTTAAAAATGAAGAGACAGAGAAGGAGGAACATCTAGGCAACAGTGATCTTATATATTTAATAAGATTTGAAAATAAGATATATCATTGAAAAAGAGCAAAGAATTTTATCGTTTGGCGTATATATTCATTCGCTAGAAATTAATTATGCGTCTTTCAAGCGGATGTTTAAAAATTATTCCTCAGGTGTGATACGATTGAAATTTCTATCTGCGTCGATTTTTCCCGCGGCTAACGAGAGTAATAAACGAAAGAGGAGTGACGTCCAACGTTTTAAATTCGCCGAGCTGCGTCCCTCGCTTATTTTTAAACGATGGAAAAACGACGGATCGAAGTTTGGTTATTATTGAAATCACGTTCGAAACGTCTGCTTGTTCCTTCGTATCGAAAACGCAAGAGCAGATCGTCGCTGCTGCGCGAATCCAATTTTCAAGAGCAACAGTTTTTCGCGCACCGGTGTGCGAATACACGATAGGAAACATCGGTTCGCGTCCGCCGATATGGATTTCGTTTTGTCGTTATTGATTCCTCGTTAAACTCGATCGGCGCTGTTGATTCATCGCGTATACGTACGCCCCGACGTGTTCGTCGCGCCGTTGTTGTCCAACATTTTCTCCGTCCGCGTCGCAGCGACGAACAGACGCTTCAGGGGTAGTTCTTTCGCTCCGAGAAATTGTTTCGCTACGAATCTCGTGAAATTAAAACGTCGACTCGGAAGTGAGATGAAATGATAAAAACTCGACCGATTTTTTCGCGATACTTTTCTAATTTTATTCATTGGTCTGTTTAGTTTCGTTAGGGGTGGTTCTTTCGTGACAAATCTCGTGAATTCAGACGTCGACTCGAAAATAAGACAAAATAAATTAGAAACTCGACCGATTTGTTCGCGATATTCTTCTAATTTTATTCAGTGACGTATTTATTTTCATCGAGGATGGTTCTTTCGCGACGAATCGACTGGAAAATGAGGGAAATAAATTAGAAACTCGCGATACTCCCCCAATTTTACTAAGTGACGAACTTACTTTCATTACGGGTGGTTTCGTTGAAATGAAATTCCCAGAAACTCGAAAAGGAATAATAGATATCATTTAAGCAATTCTCGAAACACGATTGCCGCTGTAAATTTCGAAATTTTGCGAAGCCTCGAATTCCAGGCCGAAGAAACAAGGAATCGGTTAATTTTTAGATATCGTTCCAAGTTTCTCTCGCAGCCCGGAATCCCTCTATCCTCGGAAATTTCTGCAGGAAGCAGCACGTACACCGTGGAAGGCAGCGTGGCAATTCGCCTAATAGCATCTGCCGGAATCCCCTCGTTTTCCATCGAATTAAGCCTCCCTTAAATCGAAACCCCGCCGTCGGAAAATTCTCTCCCGGAGCCAGACTTCTTTTCACGAATTTCCCCTCGGATCCGCGCGGTCGATCCTCTCGATCTCGGCGCCGGGCTTGTTAGTCCGCTCGCTCGAGATCGCGACGTGTTTCGCGTGTTCATAACGGTTCGCGGCTCGCGCAAAGCGGATCTCAGACTGGAGGAGAGCCGCGCGTCGTCGCGGGCGGCGTCGAAAGTCGCCTCGACGCCTTATTAAAAAGTTCAATCCGCGCCGAACAGCGCGAACTCCGCCGAGTCTCCGTGATGACTCGTCGCGCTTAGACTTTTACAAATTCCGAGACATAGAAATTTGGGAATTTTCGACTCGAGAGGGTTTGCTATAGTTTCGAGTAGATTTCTAGATGAATTTGGACCGGTATATCGAGTCTGGTTTGAAGCGGGACAAGCGTAATCCGGGTTTGACACGTAAATCGCACGGCTTGGGTCGTGGGTTAATTCTGGTAATGTTTGGTAGCTTGTTCGTTAGGATTTCGCTCGTTTAATAGGCTCGTTGGGTTATGCTTCACTCAGAGAATAGTTGAATTATAGAATTAAAAATTAACTGTATAGATTTTTATTATATTATAACACGCGAAGACGAGGACGTATTCGAGAGAGCTATCGCCAATCGCAGAGAGTTAGTGCGCACCGTGGTGCTTTAACGAAATAATTCGTCGAGTCTGGTTGCTTCTCGGGTATCGCGGAATAGTTGACAGTCTACTACCCTCTGGAGCAGTCTCGCGTATCCAGCTTCTAACCCGGGCCAATTACGCTCAACTTCGGGACATTCTACGCTGAGCCATTTCTCAGATGCACTCCGGTTTACCCTTTTGCTCGGGATAAAACGAGGAATATTAGGTTCTACGCGTTCCTCGGAGTCTGTCACGATTCGCTATCCGGGGTGTGTGTCCTCCCGGGGTTGTTGCCACGGGGGTTAGCGACGTTTTGAAACTCGAGTCCTCCGGGGTTATGAGAGATCGCGGAGGCCCGGTGTGACGAGGATTCGGGGGTTGCTTGGCCGATCGATCGCGGCCCGAGCTCGCTTGGGAACCACCCTCTGCTCCTCGTCTCGTCGCATTTTTCAGCCGGTGTTTCGCAGCTGGAAGGAAGAAGAGGAAGAGGGTTTAAATCGCGATTCTCCGGAACGAGGTGCGCACGGTGTGGTATCCGGCTCGTAACAGAAAACGAGGCGTCGGATAAATGTATTTGCCTGTCCGTTTCGCTTAATGGTTTGTCATCGGATGGTCATTAACGACAATCGTTCGGAGGTTTATTGCGGTCATCAAGCGTGGCAGCAGCGGGACGGCGAGGAACGAGCGTGACGGGAAGACGGTGACCGTTGAACGATCGCAATAATCCGTCATAATTGTCGTTTTACGAGTGATTCCCGTGCGCCGAGGCAGCGTGAAAAATGGAAACACGCGAGTGGCCCGTGCGGGAACCGCGTGAAATTCGCAGCTCGTAAGCGACAGGTAACCGGCGCAGCTGATTCGTTTCTTGCCTCTCCTGCGTTTCTCTTTTCGTCACTGATGACTTGTTTCGCGACTGCCGCTAACTTCCTATCCTCCAAACGCTTCGACCTGTCTTCCACCTGACGACTGAATTAGGCCCTCTTCCTCTCTCCCTCTCTTTCGAATATTATTCGCGTTCTTCACTCTCCGAACTTTGCAAACCCAAGATTACCTAGCACCAGAGACCCGGAGAAGACGAGATTCGAGTGCTTCGCGCTTCTAATCGTTGTCGTCAAAGGCTCGGTAGCTTTTTCATACGTTGACGACTGAATTAGGACCCCCCTTTCTCTCTCCCTTTCTTTCTTTCTCGCGCGGATTGCGAATATTATTCGCGTTCTACAGTCTCCAAATCTTTTAAACCCCAGATTACCTTACACCGGTGACCCGGAGAAGACGAGATTCGAGTGCTTGTAATCGTTATCTTCAATAGCTTTACAGCCTTTTCATACGTGGATCTCGCAATCCGGTTGTCGCAATCGGACAGATTCGAAAGTGTTCGATTACGCGAGCAAACTTTTAATTTACATTTGGGTAGAAACCGCGGGTTCCAGTTGCTGAAAATAGGAAAAAATCCTCGGTTACAGTCGAAACCTATCTCGTCTCGCTATCTCGATTCGATCCGTGGAAGGAGCCACGCTTCCTATCCAATTATCGAAACTATCGCGATTTATCTGCACGGTCCGTTGGCCGGCCGAGCGTGAATCGGGATTACCAGAAAGGAATTACCGGTGGAATTAACACGGCACGATTATTAATCGGTGTAACGAGACTTTTTCTCGAGGTGAAACGTTTCACTTTCACCAGCACGGGACACCGCTTACAGCTCTATTATCGCGTAAGCCGTTTCAAGAAGCTCGTCTAGCCTCCTGGACCGGCAGTTCCGCCGAAACCGCAGTTTCTCCGCGCGTTAAGTTTAAACTAGTTAGAGGAAAGTTAAGCCCGAGCTTATTCGTGTAAATACGCCCGCCACTTACACCGACGTTAATCCCCAGGCCGATCGATAGCGCGTCGCGAGGAAATTACACGCGTTTTCCGACGCGTTCCACCGTTCTTCTTCTCTCTTTCTGTTTCTCTCTTTCGCCTTTTCTCTTCGTGCTTTCGCTACATATTCTGTACCAGAGTTTTTCTCCCTTTTCGTTTCTTTTTTCTCCTCTGTTTTTCTCTCTTCGGTTCCGCGACGGAACCTCGCGAACGACTGTTTTTGCGAGGGATTACGACTGGCTGCGTGGAAAATTCAAGCGATCGGAATCTCGTAAACGATCCTTTGTGGCAGAGCATGATCCGCTGCGTGGAAAATTCGAGCGATTAGAATCTCGTTTACGATTGTTTTCACGGCGATTATCGTCCCGTTGCGTGGAAAATTCTGACGACTGGAATCTCGCCAACGATTGTTTTCTGGGAGATCGATGCGGGGGATCAGCGCGGTAATTGGCTTATTAGCTTTCGAAAGTCGCCGGCCATTTTCGAGGAGCCCGAATTTACGCGGGTGGCGAGCAATTTCTGTCTACGAGTCTCGATTTTGGGCAATTGGGTTATTTCCTAATTCCTCGTGACGCACGATCTGTGTTTGAAGTCTATATACCCGAAATGCGAATGTAAAACAGTTCTATATATTAATTTGTATTAGGTTGGTGCATGCAAAATGGCACTTTTGAGAAAATCTTCTTTGTTGAAATGTGACTCTGGCAATGGACAGTACGACTATAAACGAGTTTATGCCAAAAACAAAAGCATAACGAAAACAGGGAGACAAACGTTCACATGTAGAGAAAATCCGACATTTCATATGGACCAACCTAATACAACGATCTATCTTTTCCTCGATATTTTACAAAATACCGGTCTTTGAGTCTTTTCCAGTTATTGTATCAAATATGAATATTTAAAGTCATATGTTAGCCCAATAGTGGATGTGAAATAGTTCTGTGTAATAATTTAGACAATAATCTTTCTTTTCCTCGATATTTTCCAATTTTCATACCGAAGAAGCTTCGAGCTTCGAGTTAGAGAGCTGTATCCACGAGTTTGATAGAAATCATTCTCGAAAAATCCACTGCTGACAAAATAAAATCTCGATGGAAGTCTCGGCTGCGATGTTCGCGTGTCGAGGGTTAAATCAACCATCTCGGACCTCTGATTCGGATTCGCGATGATGGTCTCTCCGGAGGCGGAGGCTGTAAGTTTCTCGGAAGCTCTGGCTAACGAGCCGTAATCGATCGCCGCGTTCCTCCGCCGTGTAACTTTCGACCGCGTGTCTGCGCCGAGCCAATTATAAATTATCGCCTGCTACGCATAATCGACGGTATTAATTACGCGGAACGCGCGTGCCCCCTTGCTTTTCCGCGCGTTTCTCCTTATTCCGTCAGGCCGGCCGGCAACCATCGCTGCTGGTGGTCTCCTCGACCTCTCTTAATCGGCCGACACCCCGCCTTTCGACGCCAGTGACAGTCGCGGGGTGAATTCTATGGGGTGGTAGTTAGTGTCATCGTAGATTCGGTAAATTTGAGAATTTTGGCTCGTAAGAGAATCGGCTGTCGGGATCAAAGTATCAAAGGTTCATGTGGTCTACGTCATTGTAGATTCGGTGAATTTGAGATTTTCGGCTCGTAAGGGAGTCGGTTGTCGGGATCAAAGTATCAAAAGTTCACGTGCTCCTCGTCGTTGTAGATTCCACGAATCTGAAAGTTCGAAAGTTTAATTCGTGACTTTGAGAGTTTGGTTCGGGACTTTGGCGAGTCAATTGTTGGATTCAAAATACGAAAGGTTCACTTCGCACACCAAAAACCGACCGTTTTTCCCAAAATCGCCCCTCGTCTAACTAGGCACAAACGAACAGCTTCTTTGAACGCAACATCGTGGTAGAAATCACGCCGAGACTCGATACAATTCGTAACGCGCTGAAAGTTGGAGTTCGAAACTGCATTCAGGTTCGCGGATTTCGTTTGACGGAACAGCAAAAAGGACAAGAAAAGTTCGAATAGAACCTGTAGAATGCAACGTGTCTTAATGCTAATGACACGGGCATTCTTCGACACTTGGCTTGGAATTAACGCCCACGGGTTCGCGGAACCTTCTACCATGCTATTCTACGGGTATGCAGTCGATATGTCAGTAGAGAGTTTTTCCACCGGGGGAATGCGAATGGACGCGGAGCGAGAGTTTGAAATTGGAATTGGCAGGGCAGGCAAATCGGTCGATTTCGAGGCTCCGATCGTTTCGCCCGGCGAAAAGATCCGACGTTAACGTTCGCCGCGCGAAATCGGGGTAATTTCGCGGAGATTAAGCCTCGTCGTGGTTGAAACGGAGGCAAACCCACGCAGATCTCCTCCGATATCCCGATAAGATTGGCCTGCTATTCGCGCGGCATTAGCATCGGGGGAAAAACCGCGGCTGCGACGACAGGCAAATTACTTCCGCGTGTCATCCGTATAAATAACCCGGGACTGGCCGACAAAAACCCACCCCTGATAAACCTCTCGAGCATTCCCGACCCACGCCGCAAGTTTTTCCACCCTGAACCCGCCCGACGCGTCGCTAATTAATATTCAAGCACGCACCGGCGATCAGGACTTGCTGAGACGGCGGGATAATCGCGCGCGGCGTCGATCTTTTCCTCGCCGACGATCGCGAAACCGCGAGATTTGGTCGTGCGATCGATCGAGGACCGGTATCGGCGAGGGAAACGGCTTAATCCGATAGCGAATAAATTATCGGCTCGTCCTCTTACGGGACGGCGAGCGACAGCAGCGGCGCGAGCGCGCGCTGCAAACCGGATCGATTTCAGGACTTTATTACCGCGTCGTTATCGCCGCCTCTAATTGCGCTCATAATTAATCAGAGGATTTTTACGCAGCCGCCGCCACGGCCCCGGTAATTAAATTGAGAGCGCGTCGTTGATCCTATCGCGGTAATAATGTCGCGGAAAATGCACGGGCCGATGGGACCGGCAGAGAAGGCCGACATTACCGCTTGTTTAACGAGAAAGAAAAACGACCGGAGCACACGCTCTCTTCCTTCTTCCTTTTCCTCCTCGTTTTTCTCCCCGACCAGCCTCGCCTCTTTCCTTTTCCCTTATCCCGAGATCCACCGCCGGCCAAACAAACCGTCCATCGACCGATCTAATTGTTCCCTCGAAACTCGTGAAATAATAGACTCTCGGTGAAAGTATAGCGTTTCTCGCGAACCCCTTGGTCCGCGACGGGGCACGTCGAGGCCCGATGTCGGGCCCCGGCCGCGAGCGGGGAGAGAGTGGTTTGAAAAGTGAATTCCGAGAGAATCAGCGTGACACTGCCGGATTGGTCGGCGGTCGTTTGGTCGCAGAAAGGAGGAAAAGTGGCGAGAGTCATCGCGGAAGCGCGACAGGGAGGGGAAAAAAGCCGCTGATCGAATCGGAATCCTCGACGTCACTCTCCGGTCGGAGATTTGCTCTCGACGCGACCCTTCGATTTCCTTCGGAGAGGAAGAGGCGCGGAAGAGGCGAGGAAGAGACGAAGAGGAGTAACGAGGTTGGTCGGCTAGCCTGGACGAGGTCGGAGCGCTCTCTGGCAAGAGGGAATAATCTATTCGCGATCGCGATTACCGAGGCGCTGCGAGGCTCGGCTCGGCTCGGCTCGGCTCGAAAAAGCCGCACCGACCGCGGAACGGCGATTCTCTAAACACGGCACCACTGATCGCGAGATAACAGGTCAGCGCATCTCGTAGAACCGTTTTACCGCTTGGAAGCGGCAAGAAACGCCTAACGCAAACACGAATCCACCGGCTTCTTCTTCCCAGGATCTAATCTTCCTGCTTCCTATCATCCTCCGCCGCGACTCCAGCCGCTATTACGATTTTTCCCGCTTGATATCCTTCTCATCGCGTCTCCGCACGCACGTCGTCCGCGAAAAATCGCGTAATTTCAACTGTTACTCTCGCCTGTTCCCTACATTTTTCCCCTTATCTCGTCGTTTCGCTGGGGTCTCGCACGGTGATTTTCGAGCGGTCGACGACGCGTCCGCGCGATCTAACGTACGGACGCCTGGAGTTCGATTCGGAGAGGCTGTTCCTCGAACGGGATTGGCCAGACCGGTCGAAAGCCCTGCGACGGCCTCCCACCATTCCGCGGCAATGCGGAAGCCGCGCCGCCGGCCTCAAGGTCACTGGTGCATCTCAAGGTCACGAGCTTTTTCCTCCTGCGCCAATCCATCTCGATCCTTGCCAATTTCCGCGCCGCGACGCGTCGTAATTGCGCCAACCTGCGCAGTTCTTTCCGCTTTCCAACGCTTTCTCCGTCCGTTCCTCTCCCAACCCTCTCTCCAAGCCCTCTCCGAGTCTCTCGCGTTTTCCGTTCGCGTGGTAATCCAACGGTAATTACCAAACGCGCCGAGTCACGGTCATCTTTTCGGCCCCGCGAGATATTCTCTTCCTCTTTCTTCCCCTTTTCTCCAAAGAAACCGACTTTAGGCATTCTCGATCGATCCCGGCGACGTTGATGTATAGTTCTCGCGGCAATATCGCGAAGCTTCTTCTACAACGCCTGGTCAGGGACCCGGTCGCGTGTAGACAGTGACTGGCATGCGTGCGAGAGATCGATAACTTTTTCCCCACCTTCCGCCATTCTTCCTGCCAACACGCGCGGCTATTTCCAGCTTTCCGCGATTACTCGCGAATTCCAGTCGCGAGGATCCGCCACGGCAGAGAAATAATCCTGAAACTTCTCCATTCTCTTCGTGTTTAACCCCGAGTAATTTCTAGCGTTATCATCTTCCGTCAGCGATTCCGAACTCGCTAATTCGAGATCAGGTTTTCCGAAATTCGCGGCGAGTAAATGGCGCGGAGAGGGAACGAGCGCGAACACTGCTGATTAACGATTCATCGGCCCGTTGGAAATTTATGCGAGATCCAGAGAGAGCGGGTGCAATGCTCGGCCACCTGGCAGCAGGCACGGTCTAAAGCCAGATAAAGCTACGGCCCTGCCAGTTGGCCCGTGTTCCGAACAAACTGGTACTCGGAAAACGCGACTTCCGAACCCAACTTTCCAACCAATCCGACCTTTCAGGCCTGAATCGCTCTTCTGTCGCACCACTCCTAACCTATCTAATCGCTGGAGATAACGTTCACAGAAAGCTACCACACGTGTATCTCTCAATCGAATCTTCTGTCTTTTTTATGTACGTAAGGCGTGTCACACGCGTGTTGGAATCGTGTATACGATTTATAGATCTTTTTCCGTTATCTAATAGAAATCTATTCGCTGTTTCTCGGGTAATTTTTATGCATTATTTGAAGAATATCTGGGATTTGGGAAGGAAATTTTTCTGTTTTGGTCATTCGAGATCTCGATTCGCAAATTTTCATCGCGAAGTTCGTGTTTGATTTCTAGATGTTTTTCCGTCATCTAATAGGAATTTATGCGCTCTTTTTCGGATAATTTTTATAAGTTATTCGAAGAATACCTGGGATTTAAGTAGGAAATGTTTCTGTTTTGGTCATTCCAGATCTCGATTCGCAAATTTTCACCGCGAAGTTCCTGTTTCGTTCCTAAATCTTTTTCCGTCATCTAATAGGAAGAATTTATTCGCTCTTTCTCGGGTAATTTTCATAAATCATTCGAAGGATACCTGGGAGTTGGGAGGGAAATATTTCTGCTATGGTCATTCGAGATCTCGATTCGCAAGTTTTTACCGCGGTTCGCATCGTCTTCGTCGGACACGAGGAATCACGCGAAACGGGCAATTGCGAATTTATTCGCCGATATATTTCGAGTATTGGGCGATTCTGGCAGTCGATGGAGCGTGTCCGCGTCTATTATTAACGGAATTTGTCGAAACTCGGCGAGCGGCGCGGCCGGTTGAAAAATTCACGAGCATCCCCCGCGAAATCGTTCGGTTTCCAAACGGATGAATCATTGAGAAACGGTCGTTGTGCCGGGCAACAATGCGCCGGGCCGGTTTATTCGCGGGATTATACCGCGACAACGTCTGGATAAATAGATAAAACCGTAAGTCATCGTGGTCGAATTAATATCGCGGACCGTTTAATTAAACACTGATTAAGCCGAACGATCCGGCGATAACGCCGGTCCTTCCGCCCCTATTTTCATTCCGGCCACGGGACACCGGAGGGGTGGGCCCGCCCCTGCGTTGTTGATTTTTCTTTGTACGATCGGGACCGGGCGCCTTTATCGGGGCGAAATGTTTAATTGGACGGTAATTAAATGGAACCGGACGCGATAACGTTTACGAATGTCTCTATTTCTATTTCGTTCCCGGGAATTCTGTCTTTGTTCCCGTTATTTTGCTCCAGCCTTTCCCGCGTGTAATTGCGGCGGGATTATCGTTCATTGGGATATTCGGTTTAGAGTTAATTGAATTGAACAGGGCGTGGTTTAATTACTTTATTTTATCGTCAGCCCGGCTTTTCGCGTAAGTGGCGCGCGATTATCGTCCAATAGGATATTCCCGTCGTATTTCAATTGCGTCGGACCAAGCGGAGCTTTATTCGACAGGCTCCTTCCGTTCTTCTCGACCCATCGGGGTATATCTCTGACAGCGAAACTGGATCGTTCTCGGACGGGAAACAGTCCAGACTCTTTCTCTCTCGGGCGGACGTTTTAGAATTTTAAGCGTCGAGCATTCCGAGATCCGACATTATGGTTGAAGGGTGGTCGGAGGGTGGTTCGGAGGAATTTTTGACAGAGCCACCGCGTTCCATCGACTCCCGGACGCGATTAGAGCGCCATCGTTATCGCCCGGGGCGTTCCATCGAGCGCTAATTGCGTCAAAGGGGGTTTAATAATGTTCATCGGTCAACCCCCGGCACGTGGAGGATGTCGCGGACGCGGAATCGTTTCATCTCTGTATTTTGTTATCGCGGATATCGCAGTGGATTTTCGAACGGAGTCATTATCGCGCGGAATATCTAATTAACCGGTAATTAAATCGGACAGCGTGCCCCGACAAAGCCCTTTCCGCCGGCTAAGCGCAGCTCGTCCGCCCTTATATCTCGTTCCGCGCCATCTTTTTCAACCCCCTCCCCGTCCCTTTCGCATTTCCAAATCGTCATTCTGACATGGTCGTCGCGGTATATTTAATTAATCGCCGATTAAACCGACCTGCACCCGTTAATGGAACTCGTTCCGCCTGCATTCCGGCATCAATTTTCGAATGTTTAACCAAATATCGGACCCGGCCCCGATATTTCTCACTCGAATATTCTCCAATCGTTATATCCCCTAACCCAATTTCGAGCCCCGCGCCTCGCCGTTAATCAAGCGAGGCAACGCGCAGCCTGGAAAGCGTACAAACAACCCTTGGCCGGGATATCATCGGGGCCGATCTTGGTCGCGCGTCCCGTTTTATTATAACGCCGCCTTTTTGCCGCCGCCGAAATAATAGTAATTTCAACGGCATGCTCGCGGAAACTCGTTTCCGAGCTCTCTCGCTCGGGCTCGCCGTGTTCGTTTTTGCGTGTCGTCGTTTCGGCCCCGTTCGTTGTGTAGGTGAAAGGAGACCAGACCAGGCAGCGGGATTTTGCCGCGTCGAAAGTCTGACGAGCATTAAATAGTCGAGCGAGCAACCATACTAGCCGGCTGAAACGTTCAACGGCGCCCGATGATTTTCTTCCAAGCCGTGATTTCGCCCAGACCGGGAAATTCCCAGCGCCGACTTCTCCTCGGACGATGAAAACTCACGAGCACCGGCCAGAAAGAGAGCGAGAGAGAGGGAGAGAGGATTTCGACGTCATTAGTGACCATTTTGGATGGCGACTCGAAAGCTCCGGCGGATTCGGAATTTCCCGATCTCGGCTCGCTTCTTGCCCGATGGAAACGCGTCGCGAGGATGTTCAATCGCGGCCTCCGCGCGAGGTCTTCCGCGTCGTTAGCGGCCATTTTGGACCGCGACTCGGAAGATTCACTGGATTGCGGGTTTCGGCTGTTTTAGAGTCACCGTTGGTCGGGGAAACGGGAAATTGTATGAAAATTTCGCGCGCTTGTTTCATCGACGGTTCATCTCCGATGCGGTCTACGCGCCATTAGCGACTATTTTCGAGCGGAAGTTGGGAAACTTGCCGGGTTTCGGGCTCGTTGCTTTTTAGGCACCGTTGTACGTGTTAAATCGTGGGGAGATTTATGGGACCATAGTCATTTTCTGCAACCGTGGGATTAAAATCTGACCTAATCGACGTTTAGAAACGAAACGTCTTTTTGAAAAATTTAATGCGACGATTTATTAAAGTGGTTTGATGTAATAAATCGATGGTATCTAACGAGAAGTTATAGATTTCCGCAACCTGGGTAGTCCTTACACCTTTCCACGACATCGGTCCTTGCATCATTCAACCCAATTTCGAGGAACCGTCCGATTTATCGAGTTTCTTTGAAGTAAAATAGATTACGATGCATGGTGACGCGACCGAAACAAAGATTCGACTTAGTCTCTACAGTTTCCATTTCTAAGAAGCCATAAACGTCGCGAGATTAACAATCCTTTAAACCGGAGATTATCTCCCTAAGCTCCTAAGGTCTCGTAATAAAGCAGTATCCTCGCGAAACACCCCGAAACCAACTAGCCTCCAGAATCACCCCCTTACACCCTGCTATACCTCCGATATACTCGCGTTACCGTTTCAAAATTCGCCCAGAAGGAAAATCATCTACCTTCTCTGTTATTAAAGAAACAGTAATGGCGACCGATTTATAGATTTTCTTCGTAGCGAAATAGATTCCGATGCATGGTAACGCGATCGAAATAAAGATTCGACTTGCAAATAAAAGTCTCTACAGTTTCAGCTTCTAAGAAGCCATAAACGTCGCGAGATTAACAATCCCTTAAACCAGAGATTATCTCCCTAAGCTTCTAAGGTCTCGTAATAAAGCAATACCCTCGCGAAACATGCGGAGACCAACTAACCATCTAATTCCAGAATCATCCCCCTACCCCTTGCTATACCTCCGACATAAGTGCGTTATAACATTTTTGTATACCTATTTTTATGGAGACCCGTCAAATTTACGGGTAAAGAAAACTACGTGTTTTCTTAAAAAATGAGACCATGAGTTTAATTTAAAAACCATTACGATATTAATAAACTTAATATAAGTTTATTAAATCTATTAATATTGTATAATTGGAGCAACTCACCCGTCAAATTGACGGGTCCCGTAAATCTAGTGTTAAATTCGAAAGAAAATTCTCCATCGTCTCCATTATCAAAGAAACAACAATGGCGACCGATTTATCGTTTCTTTTCGAAGCAAAGTAGATCCCAATTCATAGTAACGCATCGAAATAAATATTCGTCTTACGAATAAAAGTCCTACAGTTTTCGTTTCTAAGAAGCTATAAACGAGATTAACAATCCCTCAAACCAGAGATTATCTCCCCAAGTTCCTAAGATCTCGTAATAAAGCAATACCTTCGATATAAGCGCGTTACCGTTTCGAAATTCGCCTAGAAGGAAAATCTTTCTCTCCCGTTGAAACTCCGTTATCAAAGAAACAGTAATGGCGGCTGGAAGATGGTCGGTTTTGGACCCCGCGAGGGAGGGTTGGCGAACGCGTTGTTTCACGTTGGCGACTCGATTTAATTTAACATGCGAGCGGGCCGGAATTAAAGCGGGGCCGCGCGAACGGGATTTGATGGGATTCTACTTTGAATGGACGAGCGGTAAACAAGCGGCGCAAAAAGCGCGCGTTGTCCGCCGCAGAAACGGTAATGGGCATTGTCCGCCGTTAAACTGCCGGCTAAACGATCCCTATAAATAGCCCGGATTCAGTTTTCAAATTTGTATTAATATCCAAACGGATGATCGCGCGACGTGTGCGTTTGTCAGCCACGGAGGGGGGTGCTGGTTATTTTTCAGATCGCGCCGCGTTATCGGGGCGAATTTAAATAAGTAACGGCGAGGGGCGGAGGATGAAAAGGAGGGATTGTTAGGAATAAATAGAGGCGTGCACGTTGTCGAAGGTTCCGTCCGCGTTTCAATGACAGGTCTTGTTCTATTTGGAGATGAATGACGTTGCTTGTGAATGGATATGGAGCAATCGGCGTTCCCGGAATAATGCCGCTTGTTTCCATCGCGCGTGTCCGCATTGTTTGAAGTATATCGAAGAATATGCGGGGCTCCTTTGCGAGTTGGCCCGTCGGTATCGAGCGTGATATTTCGGCGATGATCGATGGCACAATGACGATCGTTCATTCCGAGCAGGAGCGTCCAGACATTCGGCAGAATATCCCACTGGGCTCTCGATTACGGCATCGTAATAACGGGGATGAAAAATCGCAGGGAATTCGCGAAGAAATACGGAAACCAGACTATAAATCACTCGGAGGAAGAATTTGTTCTCGAGATCGCGCAGAAACCGCTGCTATCCCCTGGAAATCGTGTCAATCGTCGGCTGTGTCGTAACACTGTAATACCTCTCTGGTATTATACATATTTTCGCGAGTTTAGGGCTGGAATGGCGTTTAAAAGTCGCCCGGCGACCGAGCGGACTCGGAAGCTTTATCGGAAGCGAAAGCCGGGGAAGGAAGAACCGGGGAAAGCGGGGGATGGCGGAGGAGGTCGTAACTTTGCCGGAAAATTGCGACTGGCCGGTTAAATCGCGCGTCCTTTATTCCCTTTATTCCCCGCGAGCGTTTCTCTTTTTCTTCGTCCGATTTTTCCCTTGGTTCCTCGCTCGCCGCACGATTTATGCTCGCCACCGATAACGACGTTGGCCGCGTAATACGCGAATGGAACGTGTCGCGTGTCGCGAAAAGAGGAAGAGGAACAGGGCCGAGCGATACGCACGCACGGGCCCCGTCGATTCCCCTTGATTTACCCCCGATGCTAATTACTGGCCGATCGAATTAACCGGCCGGAAAGAAAGGGACCGAGGAAGAGGGAGACGTCCTTACTTGTTGCTTCCAACACCTCTTTCCTTCTCTGCGATCGCGGTTTTCATCCCGAGGAAAATTTCTCTGAGAGCTAGATCCTCCGTGTTTTACATCACCTGATATATTGTGACTTGGGTCCAAGAATTTTGTAACGCTTGGACTTTCAATTCTCAAATTTTCGTTGCCCCGAAGTTTCGAGTTTTTTAAACCTCAGTTACTTCAGAATTTTTAATTCTTGGAAATTGAATTTCCTCTGTTAGGAAATTCTCGAGTCTCTGAACCTCGGATTTCTCCGATCAAAGGTTTAAAAATTTCGATTCTAGAATCTTTTGGATTCTTGTAAGAATTTTGTAACGTTTGGACTTTCAATTCCTAAATGTTCGTTGCCCCAAAATTTCGAGTCTTTTAAACCTTCGTTACTTTGAAATTTTTAATTCTTGGAAATCGAATTTCCTATGTTAGAAAATTTTCGAGTCTTTGAACCTCGGATTTCTCCGTTTAAAGTCTGCCGGCGCTACGAATTTCAATTTCCATGCGAGTATTTTTCGAGTTTCGAAATTGGGTCGGTAATCGTAGCGACGAGGAGGGTGAAAATAAGGTTGTAGAGGGCGGAAGTGATAGGGGACTGGAACGGGAGTGTAACTTTGCGGCGGTTATCAGGATCGAATTCGGAGGCGTTAATTATCTTATCAGAGGGCCGGCGTTGAAGGAGGGTCCACGGCTGTTGGACGGAGATTAAGCCCGATTCACAGAAGCGAGTCACGAACGAGGAAAGGTACGACGACCTTCGAAAAGGGTCATCGCACTCGGCCTGCCAAGCATAACGGAAGTGAGGCCACTGATTTCGAGTAGAACGACCCTGAAAGAGCGCGCGCGCATGCGCGCCAGCGACTCGCCTCGACTAATTTGCCTCTCGCTTCCTTTACGCCATCCTCTCTCGGCTTTCCGCTAGTTTTTTCTTCCCAATTTCCACCTTTTAAACTGCCGCTTGTCTTTATTTTCATCCGATTATTTGCCCTCTTACGTCCGAGGTTACCTGAATTTTTCATCCCGGCGTCGTAGCTGGTTCGTTAAACGCTGCTGGAAGGACGCGTTCGTTAATCATAAGCGCGTACTAAAAAAAGACTCGCGTATCGCTGGCTCTATCTCCTTTTGAAACAACAGCCTGGCTACCTTCCAAGTGTCACTCCTCGCAAATGTCGCGCATCTTCTCGACGCGAGCACCCTGAAGACACGCAGACAGCGCGAAAATACCCCTTCCTTCTTGACTTCTCTACCCGATCGACCAATTAGATCCTCGTACGTCAACACCGAATTAGCCTCTGCGATCGATCTTTAGAATTTCCGTAAGAAACCGTTTAACACATTTATTTTCGATACAACGCGAAAATTCTTCTCGACAAAGTCTCGATACGCATTCGTAGAAATAGTAATGGAGGAAAACTAATTTATTTTTATTGCACCCCTATTATTATCCGGATCGGAGGCTTGCAGCGAGGCTCGCGGGCACCCAAGTGGCACCCGGAGCATTTTTTGAGTGCTTGCCACTGTGCCAAACATTGAACGTACTTTAAGCTCGCGTCCTCCCCGCCAGCGAAATCAAGGTGCCTCTTTGCCATAAGAGCCAGTCGTGTCGCGGCTTCCTTTTTCGGCCCGAGGTTGCCGACCTTCGATCTATACGCGCGATAGATCCTGCTTCGACCGTTTGCGAAAGAGACAAAATCAATTTCCCACCCTCCGCTACCACCCCTTTTATTCGTACGTTCCTTTCCGGGCAATCCTCTCGGAGAAGTTGGCGACGACGACGATCGGTTCTTGGATCCCGGGGAAGCGGAAAAATCGGTTTGTCGCGGCGTCGAGACGCGTCGGCGGCGCCGTCGCGGGGAATGGCCGGCGGCCGCGGGACGAGATTGACTGTCGAATGAAAACGAGGGATTGGAATCGTCGGTTTGCGGTGCCGGCCGGCTGACAATGAAATCGAGCCACCGTAAACGAACTAATTGCAGGCACAATAATTATTCCACGGACCAGGCCCGGCGCGGCGCGTCGCGGCGCGGCCTCTCTCCTCGTCTGCTCGCGGATTACGAATCGATCGTGGCTGCTGTTATTAACCCTCCAACCCCTCGCCGCGCCCTTGCAACCCCCGGTTACCCGTGTTCGCGGATCGACGGCCAGCCTCGGAATTTATCGTCGCGTCCGCTCTCTCTGTCTGGATATTGACTCTTCTGGGAGTTCGATTGTTCGCCGATGGACGGGCTTTGATCGCGCGGCATTTTTCCCGGGCGTGGTTCCACGCTTTCCCGAGATTCTTCGCTAATGAGCCAGCTCCCGGAGGTCCCAAACCGGCCGGAAATCCCGCGATTTTCCGCGAGCTTGTCGCTACATCCCGACGCGATACGGTTATGCGAAACATCGCGCGATTTCGATATCTATTCGAGATCGGTGAATGGGAACACTTGCGCGGAGATTCGGTGAAAGGCTGCCAGTAATGTCACCGCGCGATTCTTTCTCCTCTGGATACGCGATTTCATCGATGCAACTCCGCGAGTTTACGTTCGGTTTAAAGCAAACGCGATGGATCGAAAGAGATACCGAGAAAAGGGATTAGAATCCGTTGCGGATGATCTTCGGTGATTAATCGATTCGGAATGCGCGTCGCGTCCGATCGATGGTCGCTTCGAGCTACGCCGCGACGGCACTTTGACCAAGTTCGCCTCTGGGTAAGTGGATGGTCGAGCTTTTTCGGCTCGTGATCAATGGCCTGTCTCTTTTGACTTTGCCTACGGGAAAGT
This sequence comes from Euglossa dilemma, assembly GCA_002201625.1. Taxonomy (NCBI): domain Eukaryota; kingdom Metazoa; phylum Arthropoda; class Insecta; order Hymenoptera; family Apidae; genus Euglossa; species Euglossa dilemma. The sequence continues at coordinate 4,126,526 of NIJG01000161.1, forward strand.
ACAAAGCTCTAGCCACGCTCGTTACTCGCTCGTGCGTGAAACTAACCCTTGCTTTCTTTACCTCCAGTCTCGTCGAGATTCCAGCTTACTCCGATGCGAAATTTCGATACCGCGTTAGATCGGTTATCGTTATGGTTGCGGATGAAATACACGATACCGTCGAATGGGTATTATTAAAATATATATCGCGTTAAATATCTGGAATATCAATTTGCCCATACGGAAACATCGCGGTGATTTTATACGAAACTCTTTTATCGCGGCGTTAAATCTAATTGGCACTTGTTTTTCCTTTATCCTCGTTTCTATCGCGACGAAAATTCGACGAAAATGGAAAGAATAAGTTCACCTCGGCGCGTTTCCGCTGCTTTGAGAGACGCGAGAACGCGAGGTGCAAGCAACGAACGCGGTTGCCGCGACGAAGTCGTTGAAAGCCATCTTTTCCCATTCTTCCTTCGACTTTTGAACGGTATCAAAACCGAAAGTGTAGCCGAACGGCGATGAAAAACGCGTTGCTCGCGTCGAACGCTTTCAAACGCGGGGAAAAGCGCGCTGCTGCTTTCGCTGGTGTTTCTTTCGGCACACTTTCCACGAAAAAGGAGCATCTCGCGTGGATCCTTATCTCGTGATCGCCCGATTATCCATGACCGTTTTCATTTCGAACTAGCGGTTTATGGAGCGCGCCTGGAATCGTGATTTCAACGGGAATACGATTTCACCGAATCCGAGTTCCATCGCTTCGGTTTTTAATCCGACTGGAGAGAAAGAGAGAGAGAGAAAGCCATAGATCGCGACGATCGATAACGATCTTCTTGTTCTTGTTTGCAGGGCAGTGACGGATCCGAGGGACGGTAGGAGAGTGGCCTTGAAGAAACTGCCGAACGTCTTTCAGAGCCTCGTGAGCAGCAAACGGGTCTTCAGGGAGCTGAAGATGCTCTGCTTCTTCAAACACGAAAACGTGAGTATTTGCCTTATTGCCAGTCTCGAGGATTCGTGCTTTTACGACCTGCATAGTCTCTGCCGAACGGCTACCCTAATTTTCCGTCCATCACCCTTCTTTCCTTCGTTCTTTCTGCGAAATCGCGTTCCCTAATGTCGCGAATACCGGTAAAATTCCCTCCACCGCGGAAATTCAAATTTCTCAGGATTCTGCACGAGGGAATTGCACGGAAACGCGTTGAACTTGAGGAATATAGAGGCGATAAAATTCCAAGTGCTCGTCCTAATGTCCTCCAAGTTTCTCGAATTTATTATTCCCTGTTTAAAACAATATCGCCTCGGAATCGGCGAGACGATAATTCCTCGGTTGAAATTCGCAAATACTCGTGGAAACTCGAGGAAACTCGGGGTCTCCGCGAAAGAGATCGATGGAACGCGGAAGTTTCGCGCGCTTTCGGCAGGAAATTCGGGTGGAAATTTTCACGGGGAAAATCAGCGGTTGCCGATTTTCCGTAACTCGCTTATCTGCAGCGTCGTTAGCAGGGTATCCGCGGTCGAAGGAAAATACAGCCGGCATTTTGTTTTACGAGACAGATAAGCGCGTTATCGCTCGGCCTCCGGAGAAACGCGTCGATCTCCGGAGCACGGTGGTCGCGAATCCAAGGAATTTTAATTTCCGAACGGGAATCAATCGAATGTTTCCCGTCCAAGTGGTTTTAAACATCGAGAAAGACGAGCGTACGTCAAGGATAAATTTATATCCGAGGAAGATTATATCCGCCGTTGCAAAATCGACGGCACTCGCGGATTCCTCCAAGTACACGATCGTTTCGTCACGATGTTTCTCGTATTTTTGGATAATTTTCCAGTTAACGTCGGCCATCGTTGTTTACGATCTACGACAGCATGGTCGTTTTTGTCCTTGGGTCGCAACAAATTGGGAAAAATCTATCGGTAATCCGGAGAGAATCGCCGGACGAGAGGAAGAAGACATCCGCGATTTCCTTTTTCTTTTTCGCGCTTCTTTGCCTTTTAGCGTGCCGTTAAATCGCAGTTCCCTTTGCTGCAGGAACGTTATCCTCGGCGGCGAGTAAATTGTTTGTCGGTTAATTGGAAAAAGGAGCAGCGTGATCCTGGACATTTAAGTTTCATTAAATATTTAACGGGTAATTTAATTTGAAGACCGGCCGGTTTAATATAATAAGACGTTCTCGGATCTCGGAGGCAGCCCTGCCAGAACTCACGGTAATCTCTGTTTTTCAGGTCCTCTCGGCCCTGGACATCCTTCAGCCACCGCACCTGGACTTCTTCCAAGAAATGTATCCTTTTCTATACGCGTCGGGAACGCGGCGCAAACAGGTTTGTCTTTCGGAGAAGTCCGAAAACCGCTGATTCTCTTACGGCGACCCGTGTTTCCGGGACCTCGCGCCGCTTCCCTATGGGGATAAGTCCCCGAAACGCTGCCGGGGTGAGGAATTCCTCGTGCCGGTATCGCGATTTTAAGGCCCGCGTCCCGCCGCCGCCGAGTTACGACCTTTTTTACTTCCCTCCCGACGTTTCTCTTATCGAGCCCGGTTAAACTTTCGCGATCTTCCATGTCGCCGCGTAAGAGCGAACGGAAATTGCGATAATACGGATTACGGGGAACAACGGGGATTTATTTTCAACTTCCTCCTGTTCCATAGCGTTCCCGAATCGACCTCTTCCGCGTTTACGAAAGAAACGTCCCAAGGATAGTAATTTTCTCCGATACTTTTGTTAGTTTGTCCTCTTCCGCGAGATCGGAAATTACTCGAGAAATAATGAAAATCACAGGGTAGTGGTCGTTTCAAATCCTCTGATCCCATTCAAACGAACCAACGAAACATCTTCGAAGGAAAAGTCACATCCATCGACCCCTAAGATTCGACTCTCCGCCCTGACATCGTTCTCCTCGCGTTCTCAGGCTCTGAATCAACTCTGGGACGCGACGAGGAGGAAAATAATTATTTTCTACGATAATTTTTCGGTTATTTCGCGCAGCGTCGATCCTCTTCGTAATTATTCGCGAAACAGTAAAAATGTCAGGGTAGACGTCGTCTCAAACGCACCAATCTCTTCCAAACGAACGAACGAAGCATCTTCGAAGGAAAAGTCACATTTTTCGACCCCTGAGATTCGACTCTCCACCCCGACACGGTTCTCCTCGCGTTCTCAGGCTCTGAATCTACCCTGGGACGCGAGGAGGAGGCGGAAAAGGGAGAGGCGAGAGAGGAGGATAGGACGCGATCGGTCGATCGAATCACGCGAACTCGACGATCCGCCCGACGCGTCCACGAGGATTCTTCCACCGCTTAACCCGTTCCTGGTGGATTTTTCAATCGGCGCGGAAGCCAGGCGCACGCAACGCTCGGTTTGAAACGACGCGGAAACTTTTAATCGAGCCAGCTCCGTGGCAGCCAGCAATTAAAGCGTAGGAGGAGGGTTGCCGCGATCGAGCAGCGATTCACCGAGATTCGCGTAAACCGCTCGATCCGTGAACCGACCTTTCTTTCTCCCCTTTCTTATTATTCAACCGGAGGATCTCGCGGAGTCTCGGTTCTTCCTCTGTTTTCCTCCTCTCTTTCTTTCTCCTCCTCTTTTTTTTCGTCCCACGGGGATTGGAGAGGAACGGCGAGAACGCTTGCCTCGGGTCGGCTAGGTAGAGTATTACGGAGATAGACGCTCTTTCGGCCGTGGTTTCCTCGAAGATTCGATAAATCGCGTTGTTTCCACGCGAAACTCTGACAATGGACTCGTGCGTTCATGCAGTCGCCTGCAGACGAAGGATTCGGGTCTATCGGGTCGCGCGAAGTGACGCAACGCGCCAAATTGCGCTCGCGATGTTCGTAAATTTCTCGGAACTATCCTAATTTCGCGTAACCCACCCTAGAAGCTGCGAGAAGCTGTCCTTTCGTTGAGATACGCGATTCGACCACTCCGAGTCGCCAAAGCGTGAACTCCAGCGTTAGATCCGGGTCTATCGGGTCACGCGAGTGACGCAACGCGCCAAATTGCGCTTGCGATGTTCGTAAATTTCTCGGAACTAGCCTAATTTCGCGTAACCCACCCTCGAAGCTGCGAGAAGCTGTCCATTCGTTGAGATACGCGTTTCGACGACTCCGAGTGGCGAAATCGGAAATTCCAGCGTTAGATCCGGGGGCGCAGGATCGTCTGCTCGGAGGCTGCCACCCAAGGAGAGCGACGATCAATTCAGCGGGAAAAGGTCGGAGTTTGGAAGGGTAGTGGATGGTGGCCGTGGCAGGAAGGTCGCGTCCCTGCTCGGGACGAAATTAAGCTGAAAGTTGCGTCGGTGCAGGGCGGAGGGTCGGACACGTGTAGACGAGGAGGTAACCCAATAAATCTCGAGGCTCTGTTCTCGCGTTACGAACACCGGAAGATCAATAACGGCGTGGCGGAACGGTGGCGTGCCCCGTCACGTTCCACCACGGGGAAGAAGCTTAATTTCAAGGTGAAATCCCGTGACTCCACCCATTATTCCGAGAACTCCGAACAACGGTCCCGGGCGAAATTTCACGGAGAACCGGGGAAAGACGGAGAGGAGATGGGACCGAGGTCCGACCATCCCGGGGCCCCCTTTTTGAGATATCGTCGAATAACAGCGACGTGTCGCCACGTTCGTGACCTCCGCGGTTTCGTAACGATCTCGTAACGAAAAGTGACGCGCACAGAGCCGAGAACAAACGGTGCCTCCACGTAACCGGCGAGCAATCCGCACGTAACCGACCGGCCGCTTACGTAACGCCGTTGCCCCGCGAGAGGAAGTCTCTCCTGCGCGCTCACGCTCCGGAAGGGATTTCCAACGGACGTGCCGCAGATTCGCAGCGAACGTCTGCGTCTGACGCCACCCGAGAAATCCGAAGCGGAGCTTCGAAAACCCGACAGGCGACCGTCCTTTCTACCTCTAACCTACGTCCTCTCTCTCTCCATCTCTCGCCATTCCACCGCCAACAGATCCGTCGCTGTCGATTTCCACCATTCTGTCTATTATCGTTTCTATTTCGACAGAAGTCGAGATTCGGAACAATTCTCGAAAAGGGTCATCCCGAATCGAGTGATCGATCGAATTTGTATTTCGGGAGAACGTAGATCTTTGGGAAGTTGTCTAGCGATAGATTTGGAATAGAGATGGAAGAGATATCTATCGAAGCTTTAAGTGTCTCGTGATTCGACTGTAAATAGCTCGGTCTCTGTCGATTTCGACATCTATTATAGTTTCTATTTGGAAGAATCTTCGAAAGGAATTATCTCGAATCGAGCGATCGATCGAATTTGTATTTCGGTAGAAGGTAGATCTGTGAGAAAGAGATAGAATAGATATCTATCGCAGTAGTCGTAGCAGAGACAATGTCCGAAGACTGTGCGTTTCGCGAAATGGGTCGATACGCGGACCGAATCTCGCAGTCAGGCGCCATTCAAATCAGCGGAATGATCGATAGATCGATCAACGCGAGAGCGATAGTCGATGGCCCCTTAAGTGAACGGGATCGCACGACCGGGCTGCGAGAGTTAATCTCGACGAAGGCAGTCCGATAAATCAGCTCTCTCTGTCCTCTTCCCTCTCCCCTCTCTCTCTCCCTCCTGTCTCCTCGCGTCGCCGCTCTCTTTACCTCTTTATTACCTTTCTTAATCCTTTTTGCCCGTTTTTTTATAAATACGGATCACCGCTGCGGCCGCTGCCGCTTCTTCTCCTCGTTATTACTCTCTCTCCCTCCGAGAAGACAACTTCTCCGGCCGTTCTCCCCCTTTCGTCGGCTCCCGCCCCCTCTGCCGTCCTCATTTTCGAAGTTTCAATCCGGACAGATCCGCCGTGACAGCGTAAATCATCGTCAGCAATGACGACTCTTGCCGGACCGTCCTCTCTCCTCGTCCGTCTCGGCCTTCGCTCTTTCTTCTCTCGCGTCCTCGTCCCCTCGAGAGAGGACGACGCGGTCTTCTCGGGGATTATGTCTGCCGTACACGAGCCAGAGGGCCAGCGGTGCATGCACCGCTGCGAGCCTGATGAGACAAGACGCGATGGCTCGATTTACTGCTACCAACCTCCTGGATCCTCGCCTCCGCCTGGACCACCTGTTTCACGCTCCCCGCGCCTGATCGATTCGCTCGCGGATTACCTTTTTATCGCCCGATTCTTTCTCTCTCCTCGCTTCTTCCGCCAACCCTGTTTTTCCGCCATTCTCCGCTCGTTTCCGCCCGGATTTCGGCGAACCCTCCCGTACCTGCCACCGGTCGCTTAGGAATCTCGATGCGTGTTTGTTTAGCGATTTCTAGAACCCGCTATTGACCGATATTTCGATTGCGATCGGCGGGAAAAATCTCGCGAAACGGCGTGGAATATTTAGTTTATCGTGACAGACGTCGGGATATTTCACATTTTTCGTTTATCGAAGACGGAAGACGCGAAAAAAGACTCCTCTTTATTTCCATTTCTTAAGTTTCGAAGTTCGAGGACGTTTTCCGCGTCGGTACTAATTCGTATTAAAATATTTCGTTAAACGAAACGCGTATACACACACCGGCTCGGGAAGGTGCATGCATATTTCATGTATTTCTCGGAAGTGTGCTGGAATTGAAACTCGATTCGTTTCGCGCTACACGCCGTTCGCGATGTGTTAAGTGCGGGCCAGGCTGGAGGCGGGATAAGATGGAATTTGAACGCGTCGCCGGTTTCGCGTCGCGACACACTGACATTTTCCACGCGAAATTTGAACATCGCGATGGTTACGTGACACCCCGAGTGGGCGAATTAGGAATTTGCTTTGAAAATTCCCACGGTCGAACCAGCGTCGAGCACGTATCGCGAAATTACGTGTCGATCCGAAGTCCACCAGACGAATCTGTTACGACGCGTTATAACCCTCTGTCACCGATTCTCAAAACAGATAAAAAACATCACGGTCCTCGAGGCGTTACGATGGTCTCCGAACGAATTAATCTCATATACCCGGAGAATTCTAAATTTCGAAGTTTCGCTGTAAAAGAAGTAGCAAGTTGGAAGGGACTCGGAAGGGTGACCGGTTAATCGGGAATGAACACGGAGTAACGTAAGAAGAAGTGCGATAACGCGGCAAGTTTTGACTCGGTTAATTCGATTGCCGGTTAGCGAGATGGTGTGCGTGCTTCCGGATCGATTCTAATTCCATCTACATGGAAAATTCAGCGGCGCTCTCTCGATCGGCCAAGGGAACTTGGCGCAGCTAGCCGAAGTTGGGTGAAAGCGACTGCCTAATTTCTAATTAAAGAGCCCGAATAACCACCGTCTCGCAGACGATACGCTAACGAGATTACCGGTTAATACAGTGGCTCGACTGCGTGCTATCGAATCCTTAGTCGCCTCGATCACGCGTCGGAGGAGCCGGTGTGAATTGCCGTCGAAGTTCGCCGTAAGAGCGTCGTCGGCTCGCCTAAGCGTCCCGTATTATTCGATACTCGGTCAAACGAGAAATCCTATTGGAAACGGAAGATGGGGAGAGGCGATTTAAATCCACCGAAGCTTTTCGTTACTCCGCTCGTTCTCTTCATTTTTTTCTCTCTTTCTGGAGAGGAAACGTGAAAGAAAGGAGCGAGAGTGGCCGGGAAAAAGTGGCCGAGACTATGGTTAGGCGATTAAATCGATTTTTAGAGAAACTCGCGTGTCCTCGGATATCGTTATTGCCGTTATTACCTCTCATACCTCTTATTGCGTACAAGCTAGAATTATGCAAAGACTGCACGCCAGGATAATTAAGCGAGAAACAAACACCGAGGCTCGGTACGAGTAGAGATGCTCGTACATCGCGAACGGTATACCAGAGAAACGATTTGATGGCTCGGTAACCGGCGAACCGTGGCCCAGATCGCCTTATTGCGGCCTGGAACGGGCTCGATCTCATCTGCATAAATCGAAAATTCGATGCCGCGTCTCGCCAGGGAGGCAGCGTCGCTCCGCGAAGACGCCGCCTAATTTCTGATTAAGCGCTGGCTTGATTGGATGAATACATATCGGGGAAGACCGTCGTTTGCGAAAGACAAATATGAATTAGCGATTTCACGCTAGCGACCTCACCAGCCGTTCCACCGTCCTTGCCCCCCTCCGCTTCTCCCGATTTCTTCGAATTTACTCGATCTTAGGAATAAGTCGCGATATTCCCGTGGAATCTCTAGTCATAGATCGCGACTCTCCTTCCCTTGCTTTCTCTGCCTCCCCGAAAAATTTCAATTTTTGTAAATAAATATTTTGTGCAAAGGTTCTCGCGTAGGCCCAAAAATTCAGGTTATGGCACTCGTGTAGGTACTATAGATACCGTAGTTTAAGGCTTTCAAAAATTACAACCTCGTAGCTACCTAGATTGACACCCGTCTCTACCAGCCTCCTTTTCGAACCATCGCTCGGTCCAAAACTTACTTGACCCGAGAACATTTCGAAACGCGTCTCTTTCAAAAATTGCAACCTCGTAGCCATCTAGATTGACAGCCGTCTCTGCCAGCCTCCTTCTCGAATCATCGCTCGGTCCAAAATTCGCTTCACCCGAGAGCATCGTCTCTGGACAGTCCGACAAAGCGTCGCGTGGCAGGAACTCGTGGACCAAAAACGCTTGGCAATCATGGTCCTATTGCACGCGTGCGGCCGTCACCATCCCTGTCGGGCCTTCCCCAATCAACGTGCCAATCCGCCCCTTTCTCCACGGTGGCCTGGACGTCATCAACGAGCCAGCCCCGACAGGGTCCCTCGCGAGGGCAGTTGGGGTGTCGCGATTCCGCTGGCAACCGCCGTCTAATTCCTAATTAAGGAACCCGCTCGATTAGCTCGCTTTCACCGAGCTGCCTGCGGCGGTGTCCACTCCCGGTGGCCAGACGTCCCGGACCCTTGGTCCGCATGAATACAGCATGGCGGCCGGGCCGCAGAGCTCCAGTTGCTCGATGGCAATCATGGATTATTAATGCGCGCACCGCACCGCTATTGATAGCTCGATAGCGTGCCATTACGAGCCACCGCCAACCCCCGCGCCAACCCCCTGGCCAACCCCCGACCCGTCCTCTGGCCCTGCTTTCCTCCACTCCGTTTACACTGTTGCGCCACTGATAATATAACTTCCTCTTCGCGGCCCGATCGATGGATCGATTCGACCAACGCGCGCCTCGTTCCAAGGGCGAAGCTGCTCGCGTTTCGGAGGGTGCGTCGCGGTTCGGCCATTGTTCGCGTTTTTCCAGGTGGCTGCAGCGACCCTCCGGTTAGGCCGACCTTTCCTGGGAGGTCCTGCGTCGCCGGGGATATCCTCGAGAACCCGCATCTGCCCGTTCCCTTCCCGGCTCGCCCCTATCATCCTGGATATCGATATCCATTAGCAGCACACCGCGCTGCTGCTTCCCGCTGCGCCGGTTTTTCCGTCGTTGTTCGCAAGGGTGGCTCTAGGGGGTGTCTAGGGGCATCGTGTGCGGGTAGAGGTCTCGCGTTCTCTAGACGGATCTTCCGAGAATGTTCCTTTATCCTCTCGAATGAAACTCTCGGATCCAGAGCGTCTGGTGACCCGTCGCGGCGGAATCGGAGGAGAATCGCGTTGAAAGTCGCGGACAGAGATCCCTCGGCGCGTGTCGGACAGAATCCAGCGCACGCGGAAACTCGTCGCGTGGCGGAACGGGCTGTCTATAAATAAATCCGGGATCGATGATGAGAGAGAGAGAGAAAGAGTCGGTGCTAGGTGGCCGGTCGGACGAAGATAGAAACTCTGATTTTCCGTTCTCGGCCCCGCCTAGACGCTCGCCCGACGATCTCACGCCGCGGCCAGATATTATAATTGGAACACGGAAATCGTGCGTATCTGCCCGGTGTATTAGGCTCGTATCGCACGCCCACGAAAACGAGTTCCGTGTCTCTCGTGTCTGGCTGCCACGCGATTTAACCGCCGAGTCAAAGTTCTCCCGAGTCTTTGACTCTCCTCGTCCCGTCTCTCTTCCGCTCTCTCTCTCTTTAGAGTTGCGTTTCGCCCGCGGCCGATCGGTTGAGATTTTAACGCTTTCCAGGCGAAGCAGGCTATCGTTCGAAAGCGTTCGCGGGTTCGAGCCGATGGGAACCAGAGAGCGAGCGTCCTCGCGATCGGTTCGAAGCTGTTCGATTAGTCACGACGGATTTTCTACGAGGACTCGCGGGTAAACGGCGTTGCGAGATCGGGTGTCTGTCGTAATTCCGGGATAGATCATTTCGCGATCTCTATTGCGAGTTTAAACCGGTGAGTTTGGCACCGATCGAGAGACGAATTTCCTTCATCTTCCTTCTCTTTTCCCGTTTTCATTCGTTGTCAGCGACGCTGATTGATATCCGCGAAATTAGTCCGACTACCAGTGATTTATCGAAGCTCGCGTATCCGGTGATGCATCGGTTTTCTCGATCTTAGACCGGCGCCGAAGAGTGGAAGATTTAACTCTTTGCAGACGAGAGACGAGGCTATATACTAAACGATTAAAACTAACAAATCGAGGAAAATTCTCCGAATTAAAAGATACCTACGGCATTGATGACAATGCTAAAATTATTTATCGCTATATTCCGTGCAACTTTCACTCGAAAAAATGAAAAAACTTCCACGTGTATTGTGACACTCGTCCCTAAAGGGTTAATCTTCATGGATAATATAAGTAGGAGATAAAAGTAGCAGGTTCGACGAGGAGAATCGAGGTATATCGGATCGGAGACAAAAGACACGGATCAAAGGAATCATTCGCCATCGATCACGCGGAAAAGTCACCCTTCCTTTCCCTTTCTCGAAGGCCGATCCACGGCTTCTTTTCCACGAGTTCTCGGCTGTGACCGGCATTGCGTTACATCTCGTTGCGTCACGACGCGTCATCGGCTTCCACCCACGCGTGTGGTGCACGGGTCGGGGAACATTCGCGAGGAAAAATCGAGCCGGAGGAAGGAAGACGAGCGATCGTTCGAGGGACAGAGGGACACGGGGTATTTTCGACCTAGAAACGTCTGGTTGCCACGAAAAATAACTCCCTCCGACCGCCCACGACGCTCCGCGTCTCCGTTCCCTCGTCGTCTAAGCGTCCTCGTGATTCAGACGAATGATCGATCGCCGTTTGTTGCGATATCTCGCGGTGAAAGCGATCTCCGGTTGCCAGAAGGGCGAGGGTTGCTCGCGGACGTTGTTCATGGATGGCGGAATGATTTTAATTGCCATTGTTAACGCGCGAAAACTGTGCACGCGCTCGTATCGACGAATGTCCCGTTCCGCCAAGGATTTTAATATAATCGGGCCGAATAACGGCTCGCGGGGCTCGGATCGCGTTAATTAATATCGGTAATTAATACCCCTATTAATTACTAATATCGCGTCTGAGGTGTTGCATTAAACGCCGCCCGACCCTCCTGACCGCGTTAAATTTTAATTGATATCGATTTTAACGCGTTTCGTAAACGCCACGCGCCATCCACCCTCCTCTGCCCCTCTGGCTAACGTCCCGCTAATTTTCCCCAATTTTCCACGCGCCGTTATCGCCGCTCGTCACTCGCCGCGACGTCCCGCGTCCGTGAATTCCGCGACTATTCGATCCCGCGCGAACCTGCTTCGAGCACTGACACACTCGAGCCGCGATATCGTTCGTAATTGTTGAAAAACCGCGCGGAAAAAGTATTACGTTACATATACCGGTAATGAACGGGTTATGGAGGAGGAATAAATCACCTGTTAACCGCTTTCGAGTATAATAATCTGCCCGATAAAAATCCCTATCTCGGAACACTCTCGACCCTCCTCGAAGCTCTCGAAGACCCGGTAAAAATCTCCGCGTTGCGCGCGCGCGATTTTAAAAGGATCGATATTCTCCGGTCGATTCTCGGTGAGAAAAACACGGAACGGCGAGGGAAAAGTGGCCTGAACGGAAAAGAGGAAGTGAGAGGAGAGGGCGAGAAGAGTCGGGCCTCGCGTAGGTGACCACGCGGCTTTCCCACGCGAGCAGAACCGGTGCTTACGAAAGACGAGACGCCTTGTCGTATTCTCGGATTGCGGATTAGCGAGCTACACGTAATCGCGCATGCGCAGGTGGCCTTTCCGGCCACGGACCGATCCCAGTTTCGTCGATCGCAGAGCATCTCGATCCTTGGCGCGTTTCCTCTTTTACCTCTTTCTTCGCTTTCTTTTCCCAACGCGTTTTTCTCCCCTTTCCTCTCGGCTTCTTGCCCCGCCGAGCGTATCCCCGAAGGGATACGTCGAACCGGTTTTCATTTCCATGGAATTAGGCTTTTTCTCCCTTTTTCCTCTTTCGCCGCGCCGCGGTGAAATACGAACTTCCTGCGCGCGTGCGCCGCCTGTATGGGGCAATTATTGCGTCAAGCCACCGTGTGTTACTTGTTGCCGCTTGCCGAACACTCGCTTTGCACCGTGTTCCGGAATAATGCCGCGGTTTTTTCCCCCGGTTCCGAGAGCTATTCGGCGGCCTCGCGTTTTCCGCTCTTCGATCCGGCGTCCGTGATCTTGCCCGGCTGTTTTTCGATCCGCAGGCCGTTGGGATTCGTTGAATCGCAGCTGGATAGAGTCTTTGTCGCGACACGTGCTCTACGTGATGTTGCCGCCATTCCAGCCCGATGGGGTGAGGTTTATTTCCGAGATTTTATCGATTTCTACCGTATTAATCTCCTTTTTCTTTTATTCTTCCTTTTTTCAAGCAAGAATGTACGAGTTTTTTTAAGAAAATAATGGAAGTGATATTTTTCACGCTAAGGTTATTACTATCTGGATAACCATTTACAAATTTTTTATTATAAATTCTCGCGTGTATTCTGTTCCATTTCCTTTGAAGCTCCTTCTCCTCTTTGAGACACCGTGTATCCAATTAAGGTAATTTCTTTTTTAATTATAATTTAAGCCTGTTGTTTGCTGTTTCTTTTTCAATTTATGGATACTCGAAGGATTCGAAGGATTCTCTGAAATTGGAAGTGTATATAAGACATCCTCCGGATCGTAAATCTTCTATCAAACAAAACACTGCTCGCGAAAGAACGAAAATTTCGTGGAACTCGTCTCGAAAATTGAAAGCTCGACGTGTCTCCTATAACTTGCCTTGGAATAACTCAGGACCGAAACGTCTCTCTCGTCGTCGATTATTTTCAACGATCTTCCTCGAAACGCCACTCTCAACCGCGGTTTGCTCGCCTCTCAGTCTCGGCGAAAGACCATCGATTCCGAATTCCACAATCAACGCTAAACCGTGCTAACATTTACATAAGCTTGTCGAAACGCCGAACTCGCGCTTTCCGCCGCTTTTACGACGCACTTTCCGAGCTTAAACTCGTAAAAAAAGTTACGGGTGTATCCCCGGTGATTCACGAGGCGAAGTAACGAACTTCCGACAATATTATCACAGCCATTCTTAAATATTCCCGCGTCGTGGCAAATTTCTTCCTCCTCGCGTTTCCAGAAAGGTTCGCACCGTGACGAAGCAACGTTCGTCCACTTTTGATCCTTGGAAAACCTCAAACTATGACGCTTCCTTGACACACGCGTGTCTGTACATGTGCATATAAACCCTCGGAACTGGCTCGAGTCCATTTATTTCGAAATCGAGGTCTCGGGATCGAGTCGTAACACGGTAGCGCGATCTTTCATCCTCTAACCCAATCGGGTTAAATTTGCCAGCCATAAACTTTGAAATTAATCGACTAGCTTCTGCTTCCTTATCCTTCCAAAGAGATCGGGACCGTGATGGATCAATAACGAGCTATCATCGAGATTCGACCTCTTTTGATCTTTAGAAAATCCCAAAGCACGACACGTGCCTGACATATACGCGTCTATATACGTCGATAAAGCCAGGAAATTGGCTCGGCTCCATTTATTTCGAAATCGGGATGTTCGAGGTCTCGAGATTTTTATCCGCTAACTTAATCGAGTAGATAAATAAACATCGCTTAACGAGCAAGCGATTTCGAGTAGCCGTAAATTTCGGAATTAATCCACGGATGATTTGACTGGCGAAAAAGCGACGGTGGAAATAAACGGCCGATATATCGGTGACATTTCAATTTCCCGTGCGGATTTCGCAAGTACACCGAGGCTGTGAGAAGACGGACGAGTCGAGCCAATCGCGAATAGCCGCGACCGGGTTGACGTAACGCGGCGGAAAATTCAAAACGACTGACGCAACCTGTCGCGTTTCGCGGCGCAACGAGGAGCAGAACATTGTAATTATCGGCGGATCGGAGGGGAAAATCGTGGCCGGTTGTTAAACGGCCGGCATTAATCTGCCGGGCGTTCGCATCGGGCACGACGGATCCGTTCGATCTGCAACCGGATCGAGGTTCGAATCATCGATCGCTCCTCTCGATCTTCGTCCTCCCGGAATCAGGCTTTCACGTCATTTCATCTTTCACCGTCAGGAAGTTCGCGATACGAGACCTCTCGCGTTGACCCACAAAATTCATCGAGTCCCGAGACGGCTTCGAAAACCAAAGGGTATTAATGGCTCTCCTGCGTCGCGTTTCTTGCTTCTCGGCTCTGCCACCTTTTTGCCGATTTTTTCCTCTTTTAGTCTCCTTCTCGAGCGATTCCTTGCGGATACACGAGGATTCGGGAACGTCGTGAAGAAATTATATGGAAAAATTGGAAAATTTTGGATATGCATTGGGTACGTCGAAACGCGAAACGCCGTTGTTGGGACTCTATTTTCATGATTTAGTGTTAGGATATTCGAAGTGTTAGGTCACTGTGAGGCAGAATGTTTCTATCTCTGCACTCGAAGACTCTCTGTCATAAAATCGACAATATTTTTGAATTATTCTACTTAGAAATTCCACGCATCGTTGGGTAATTTTAAATTTCATATATCATTTAACGTTAATCTTTAGAATCCGATTAAATGGAGACCGAGGCTCGTCCTTCGACGATAAATAACTTTTTCAAATCCGGGTACGTTTTTATCAACCGCGATAAGGAAAATTCGTAGACCAGTCTTTCCGACTGTATTGACAGTTCCAAGGTTCGTTTCGTCGAGCGTAGCGAGCCGAAATTCCCGAGAAAAGCGAAGAAAACCGATGGTCATTAATTTCGACGTCTATTTATCTTTATTCACCTGGTTGGAAAGCGTTCAAAAGAGTAGCGATAAATTAGGGGACAGCGCCGGGCGTTGAAGCGTTAACTCGTATCCAGACCTTCGTCGAACTATTCTATACCCTCGGGACCTTCGCATTCCTGCGAGGATAGTGCCAAAAGTTTACTGCACGACGAACCTTCGCCGAGGATTCGCGTCTGTATTTTTCTACAAACTCGCTGCGATTCGTCAACGAGTCTCCAGCGACTGGCATCATCCCCCGACCCAACCATCCGTAGAGATATTCGAAAAATTCCCGATAAAAGCTCGGTGGAAACCCTCTGTGCCATTTTTCGCCTCTCCGATCTCTCGTCTCCGATATCGCGAGCCGATGTCAGCCAGGACCGATTAAAATTCCTCGCTAGGCCAGCAGATTCGCGAGTCTCTCTCGCGCGGCTCCTCGATTTCGCGGAAGATAGGACGAATATCCGGATCCGTCGGTAAATTCGCGATAACCGTTAGCGGACTATTAATTGATCGGCGACATCGCCGGGTACGTAGCTCGCGTTCATTAGAGCACTCGTTAAGCGACGAAGAGCGTCGTGTCCGCGTCCCCGGGCCCGTTCTCGCCGGCTTATTACGCGATTATCGATAGGCGTGCACGCAGACCGATACGCGCGTGCTCTCGCGTCCTCTCGCGTGCTCTCGCGTGCTCAGACTCCGTAACGAGCCGCTCTCTCGCCACCCTTCTCCTTCCGCTTTCCTCCTGCTCTTCAGGATGTGCCGATACACCTCTCTCTCCTTCCATTTTCACCTGTCTCTGCGGTACAGCGTGCACTAGTTTCGCTGTCCCTCGTTTCCGTCTTTGGTCCAAGTTTCTTTGGTCCGGAATTCAATTTGGAAGTGAGAACGATCGATTCCTCGTTTCCTTGCTTGCTACGTTGTTGCTACCTTAGAAATCGCGGAATTAAGTTTAAGCGTAGATTTGGAAATTATTGGGTTCATGTGATAGGACCTTTATGTCGAGAAATTGATTATATTGGAAGAGAAAACGCGAAAATGGGTGATTAAGATTTTTATAACGCTGAACGCGGAGTTTTCAATGGGGTGGTTTAATATTATCTTAGAAATCGCGGAATTAAGTTTAAGCGGAGATTTGGAAATGATTGGGACCGTGTGACAATAGCTTCATGTCGAGAAATTGATTATATTGAAAGAGAAATCGCGAAAATGGGTGATTAAGATATTTATAACGTTGGACGTGGAGTTTTTAATGGGGTGGTTTAACGTCGAGTTAGTTGTCTCGTAACGTATTCGTGCAGGTTGAAGATTAAGTAATCTTCCATTTGACTGGGATTCGTGTGCGAGTTGAAGTTTGACCGAGATGCAGTCAGAGATTAGAAGAAAGGGTTGTTTCAGCGCTAACTCGCATAGTAATTGGCACTTGTTGAACCAAGTTCGGCCGAGACTAGTCGGAGTGAAACGTCTGTATTTGAAGTTTCACGTCGGGAAACAGCGATATTTTTATTCCCTTTATCTTCTACGGTGCGGATATTTTTGTAATCCTCTTCCGTCGTTCGAGCATACGAGTATTAATCGAGCGATATTCATAGCGTTGCAGGTATCTCGAGCGTTAATTCGCGACGTTCGCGATCGAATTCGAAACTCGCGCGAATTGCATCCGCGATTGGGAAATTTCCTTTCTCGAATCCTGCCGAAGAAACACTCGTTCTCGAACTCTCTCTCCCTTTCTCTGGACGAAACTTGGCCCAGTCGGCCGATTATCGGACATCGTGGTAAAAATCTCGCGATCCTTTCTCCGACCAGTCGATCACGCGATTCGCGTCGAACAAACGGCCGGCCGATCTGTTTATTCCGCTCGGAAGCTCGATAAATCGCGCGATATCGCCACCGGAAGATTAATTCGACAACCCGGAGCGTTTTCCCGTGGCCGAGGGGGAAACAATCGAACGATCGGAACGAAAGCGTGGTCGCGCATCGATGCCAGCTCGATGGCAGCTCGATGGCAGCTCGATGACAGCGCAAGTTTCGCCCGGGAAATTAATTTATACCGATGAATCTCTATTACTGGCCTGATTCCACCGCGCACAGCTTCGATTCTCCGCTGAAAAGCACCAAGCTTCTCCTCGAATCTGCTGGCAAATCGCACGCGCCTCGAGTCTCTCCCGTGTCTCTCGCGAGGCTGTACGCGAGAATCGTTGCGTTTCATTTGAAATTTAAATTGGCCGGGACCGGCCGACTGGCGAGACTTAAATTCGGAACGCCGAAATTTCTGCCGGATGATTCGGGTTGGATTAGAAAGTCTCTCCGTTTCGTCATCGACTCCGGAGTAGTTTTATCCTCGGCGTCGCGTTATTTCGTTCCTCGCGCTATGGCCAGCTAGCCCGGAAGAGGCAAGAAAGTCCGAGAATAATTTGTCGTGGAAGGTTTCGGCTCGGCGACCGCTTTCTATCCGAAGAATTCGTCGGAGGCGCGGCCGGTTCGCGCAGCATCCGATCGGTAATAACGGAAAATCGGCGCTGGTCCGACGAGAAATGAGAAAAATGCCGGGTATCGGTTAAAACAGGCGTACGGCGTGGATCGATCGGGGTTTATCGGTCATATGCATGCCGGAACGAAGATTTAATCGGCGAACGAGGTGTTCTGTCGCGTGTGCATCGACGATCCGGCCGGAAACCGCGGAGCTTTATTTGGCGAAATTTCAATTCACCCCGATCGGGTCATTTTTCGCGGAACGTTGATTTTTCCCCGGCCCGACCACGCGTCCCGTCAAATTGCCCCGATCCGTCTCTCTTTTTCCCCTCTTCCGCTACCCCCAAGTCAAAAAGTTACAACGATACGCCACAGAAACGCGAATAACGCGACCGCGACGAATGCAAGATTTATTTCTTTCGCGATAATTCGCGTGTGGTAATTTTGCGGCGAAAACGCGAGAGATAGAGAGAGGGAGAGAGAGAGAGAAAATCACGAGGACAGACTATCGAGAAAGGACTATCGATTATTCGCGGGCAATCAGCGACGCCCGGATCGCGTTTTAAGGATTCCTCGCACAGGCCGGAGCCATCGAATCCCGTGGGAGACGCTGCTTCTTAATAAAGCATCGAATGACGTCACGCGACGCCGTGGAAGAAAGTCGATTGGGAATTCTGGCTTAATAAGGTGCGCGTCGAACGACTCCGCTCGATCCCTTGAACTTTCCGCTGCTACACGCGCAGACACCACATGGTTATTTCGATTTTCACCTTTCCTCTGGAAATTTCGTTAATTCTTCGCGATAATTACCTCTTCGGTTTACGACGTTTCTCACGGTGTAAAATTCGAAAATCAGCGCGAACGTGTGATTTCTCCGGAGAGAAATGGCTAGGTCTGTCCACGTGGAGGCAGTTAGACGGCCAGACCCTGGCATTAAGGGCTCGACATTGATCGTCCTACTGGCAGGCTTTCGTATCGAACGCCGGAAGGGAACGAGAACCCGATGACACTCGAAATATCGCGTCGCGCGAATAACATTTCCCGTTTCGAAACGGACTCTCGAATTCTCGAGGACACTCGCGCGAAGAAGCACGCGTGCCGCGCGTGTATCGCGATCGGAGAAAACAGGGGCGAGTGGGAAATTTTCCTAGGGGTGTTGGGAAAGTTACCGACTGGTGTCGTCGATTAAAACGCTCGTGCAAGTTGCTACGTGGAAATTCCGTGACCGCGGGAGAAATTCGCGACGACCGCACGATGTCGAGAATACGAGTCTCGGTCCTCGAAGAGCTCTAACCGGAAGAAACGGAAAAATTCGGAATAAATTTCGCGGCAACTAACGACGCTGCTGAGAGCCACGGAAAGAAACGCGGATTAGGAAATGGAGGAATGGAGAAAAAGGTGGTCGCTGGACAAGAGGACTCGCGGCGATTTACTTTCGAGATTATTAAAGACGAACTTTCCCGGCTTTTTTCCCTGAGAGATCCGATTCGAACGGTTGCCAGAGAATTTCGTGGAATTTCTTGGAATTTCGTGGGTCAATTCGTAGATTGGGTCGCAGAGGACCGCTCTGGCCTCGGTGTTTTATGCGGGTTTTATTCGAATGGCGCATCGGCGCCATTAACCGTATTAACGAAGTTAAATAAAATCGCAAGCTCCGAATGGTTTAAAATTCTAGCAGCGAAATGGAAAATTGTATCGCGATAATCGAATGACGGCGCAACGGCGCTTGGCTGGCTTTATTCTAACAGGAAAAACGCTGCTCTCGACGTGTACGTGCCTCGAACCGGAAGCATCGATTGTAACTTCCTCTCCGGCAGCTTCTCCGCAATATATCGAGTATCGCGCCGCGTATCGATCGCACTCGCGCAGTTTTTGGGCCGAGAGCCGTCCTTTGTTTCTCTCTCCTCTCTCTCTCTCTTCCATTTTCTCCCTCGCCCCCCGCCTTGCCCGCTCCTCCG
>NIJG01000161.1:4146787-4300653 GCA_002201625.1 Euglossa dilemma
AGAAACGGAGGATCCGAAGTAGAAACGGAGGATCCGAAGTAGAAACGGAGGATCCGAAGTAGAAACGGAGGATCCGAAGTAGAAACGGAGGATCCGGAGAAGAAACGGAGGAAACGGAGGATCCGGAGAAGAAACGGAGGATCCAGAGGACAAACGGAAGATCCGGAGAAGAAACGGAAGATCCGGAGAAGAAACGGAGGATCCGAAGGAGAAACGAAGGATCCGAAGGAGAGACGGAGGATCCGAAGGAGAGACGGACGCCTGGAAGGATGGCGGAGCCGTGGCGCGGAGAATTTGCACGTGCCGCGGTGTGGATCGGGATTTTTTTCGGCGGGACAACAGGAATCGGCCGCAGAAGAATCCCGAGACTCGTCGGGTTCTCGTAGTTGTTTGCCAGCCGAGTTCGAACTCGGTTGACCGGTCGGACGAGCCGGATTGGCCTTGCTCGAACACCTCGCGCTCTAAGCCTTCATCATCGTCCTTAACTTTCCTCCTCCTCCTACTCTCCATCTCTGCTTCTTTTCTTCCTCTTCTTCTTTGTTATCCTGCGCAGTGTGTAACAAAGGGACGCCACGCATCCCTGTCACATCGACCGTCGCACGGTCAACCGCGAGATTTTTCGGCTTTCTCTGCCAGTTTCTCGGATAGACGTCGGACAAGGGTGTCCCTGGATTTCATTGAAAATTTTTACTTGTATTTCTCTTAGCGAATCTTTCTCTTAATCGGGATTAGGAATTCTTAGGCGCAGTGTGTGGAAATTCGATGGAAACGTTGGTTCTTCAGGGTCTTCCGTCCGCCGCTATATCGAATTCTTATAATCGAATGCTCGATTCTAGTCCAATGTAATTAACGTAACGATCGAAACGTAATTGGTTGCCTCGGATACAACGAGCTTCGCAAAAAGTACCATGCGACAGTGACTCGTCGAATTTCATTAAGGATTCGAAGATCAATGACCTAGTAATTTAATCGTAACGTAATAACGACGAGTATAACCGACTAGCCAGTACGACGTCGATCTATATTTAAAAACAAGAATTATTAAAAGCTTTACTTTTGCCAAAAATATTTCTATCCTTCGCTAGGAGAAAAATTCGTAAACGATCTCGAATCGTTTTAACTACTCGTAGTTTCACTTATACGCACACGGAAAATAATAATTCCTAGACCTTCTGCCATAAAGTCGACGATGTCTTTAAAACGGTGAATAAAATAATCATCGTAGAAATTAGGACGTAGAATTGTTTTACATCGACCTTTAGAATCCGATTAAACGGCGACAGAGGCTCGCTTTTCGATTGCAAATGGTTACCTCCAACTTGTTAACGTTACGATTGAATTACGAAAAATTCTACACGGAAGAAGTATTCGAATTTAGTTTAACCTCTTCTCCGTACATTTACATATCATCGACGTTAAAGTTAGGTGAAGATTTTCGGCGTTAAACGTTCACTCGACGTCCTGTAGCAAAAGGGGTTAAAATGGGGCTTCTCCTAGGAGGGCCTAGCGCTAGACGGTTCCCTAGGAAAGCGAGGGGAAAGAGAAAGGAAAGGTTGGCCAAGAGTGGCTGCTCCCTCGGGCGCTTTTTCCACCGCGGGTATCCCTGGTTATCTCTGGCTTGCGATCTCGCACGCGGAACGCTGGAAGTTGCCGAAAATGGTCCCGGGGAATGTTGGAAGGCGCGTCGCGGCGAAGTTCCAGCGAAGAATCCGAACTCTTCCAGGTTCTTCTTCTTCCTCCTCCTCGGACCGGTATCGCGGCGCGTACGGGCAGGGAGGAGAGGAAAGGAGAGGAGAAACGGCAGGATACTCGATTCCCTTCGCGCTGGGAGATGCTAGGGGCAAGTCGCTTTGTCCAGGAACCGGTCGACGTGCCTACCAGGAGGCAGACACGCATCGATCCGCCAATCGCTGCGCCCCGAGCGCCATGCACCAACGCCACCGCCAAACCTTCCCGAGAAAATCTTTCGCCGGCCGGAGAGAAAAGGGAAATCGAAACGCCACGCGGAAGTGGAAATCCCCGATCGACAGCTTGACAACCCACGGTCCAGGAAGCGGTTAGTTCCCCGTTCCCCGACCTCTCTCCCTTTGTCGCTTCGCTTCCGCGAGAATCGCCGTACCATCTCCGACCATCCTCTGCCTCTCCGACATCTCGCCGTCTTCAGATCCCCGGATGGTAATTAGTTTTTGGTTTTGGTTTCGTCTTTTGTTTCTCCTCCATCTCTGTCATCGCCGTATTCGATTAACGAAGGGATACTCGGATTTCCGTGATTTTTGCGTTCGGAAAATTTGCGATATCTGCGTTAATACCTCGAACCTCGAGTTACGAATTACGAAAGCTCGATTACAAGTAATTTCGTTTAATTTCCAATGTGTTTTTCTATCGAGAATGTGTGTGGAATTCTATTTATTTCGGTGGTGGTGGAGGTTTAAACAAATGCGAGCCGCTGTACCATTCGTCTAGTGATTTATAGCGTCTTACCAGGGGCTGGTAATAAAGAGAAATAGTCTCCCATTGATTCGGGACACTCGGTGTTCTCAGGGACGAACAATTACCGAGCTTAGAAAATTGCGAGAAAAACCTTGGAAAAACCAAGGGAAAACCCTGGTATCTTCCAAGATAGAGGGTTGAATTCTAGCTTCTAAATCTCTAAATCTTAATTATAACTAAATATTTTTTTTTCATCGAGTCTAGGAGGAAGTTAGAAAGCTGGGAGCCTCGAGGAACTCTTCGCGCTGTCGCGGAATTATTTCCGCGATTATTTCTCGCAACCGTGTTTCGCGGAGAAGTAATAAAAAAAGACGAGGAAGCCAGGCTTCTCCGTGAATCGCGCGAAATTTCGTCCTCCGCGAACCGTCTCGTTCTTCTAATCCCCCGGCGAAAAGCTCGGCAATGATCACAGTTACGAGCGTCGATTAAAAAAAAGGGAAAAAAGAAGTAGAGAGAGCGGTGTTTAATTCCTCATCCTCGACGCGCAGCACCCTCTCCTCCGTAGCTTCGCATCAGACTAATGGAAACGCTGATTTCCATTTCCATTGAGCACACACGGGAGCGTAGATTTCGTCGAAGCGGATTCCTGGGCCGGCACGCGCGCGTTCGCAAAAGGAAATCGCGCGAAACGCGGCGATTCGGCCGCGGTTCCGAGTTAAGGGATCCGGCCTCGGGGGTGTGTCGGCTCTGAAAAGGTCAGCCCGTCAAAGGGATCGCGCCGGGACCCGGGATCACCGTTCAAAGCCGTTCCCGCTCCCTCTCCGTCGCTCGTCTCGTTAATCCCGCGCTGGAAAAACCTTCGACTCCTCTTCGTTTCCTCTCCGCTTCCTCTCCGATTAATACTCGAAACACCGCGCCGATTACCCCGCGAGCCACCACCCTCTACCACCCCCTGCGATTTTCTCCCGATTTTAAGAGCTTCGATTAAGACCTCGCGAAAGGTAGGACAGGTCTAGAAGGAGTTTCGAATATCTCGCGGATCCTTTGACCAGGCGTTCGTGCCGACTGCTCTTTTCCTCGGATCTTTCGCTAGTTTTCTCCGTGCCTTTGCCACCCCGGGACTTTCTTTTCCCTGGTTTTTTCGACCCGCAAGTGGCCGCTGAAACGGGGAAAACGGCACAGAAGAGCGGAGGAACGTTTGAAAGGTTCGGAAGAGAGCGAGAGAGAAGAGAAAGGGCCTCGGCGATGTCTCGCGTCGTTTGAAGACGCGGTTAATCCCTGGGATAGAATAACGAATCCGTTAAGTTTCGCTTGCTTTTAACGCGAGATGATCAAAGGATAACGAGCGCGAAATTAACGGAGATCAATCGTCTTTCGCACTCGCGCGAGGCGGCAGCGTTGATCAAAGGCTCGTGGATGACTCGGGACGACAGACCCGGTGAGAATTAATAGCGAAAAACACGCGGCCGCGGCTGGAAAAGGTTCGAGGGTTGAATCGACCCTTCAGCGGGGGGAAAGAGAGGAGATAGGGGTGGGGAAAAAATATTGCGGCTTCGATAAGCTTTATTTGTTGTAGCGGTGAAAAGCTGGCCGGAATGAAAACCAAAACGCAGCTGGCGCGGTTGGACAGGGGTTGGGGGCTGGAAAAACGAGGTGAAGGGTGAACGACGATTGAAGGTTGCGGAATCAAAGGTCTATGAAAGAATTGGGACCGCGAGTGTGTTAGGTTAGGCAACGTCATTCAGGGAAATTCATTCCATCGTGGAAACGCGAGGGAAAGGGAGAGACACCGACGAAAGAGGAGCTTTAATTCACCGAAACGTGGACGCTGTTAGAGGATATTGAAAGTCGCGTTTCCCCGTTAAGGATACGCGAATTGTAACGGCGTTGCATTTATCCCGGAATTCCGGGGCGAGAATTACTAGTCGAAACGGGAAAAGAAGAATTTTCGAGAGTAACCGTTACGAACGAAATTCTTTTAACACGGATAAAGTAAAGTAGAAAAGAATTTTAAACGATGAAACACGGAAGCGGACGTTCCTTAATTTTATTCTTTAATTCGCATCGAATCGCATCTTATTACGATATAATTTTTTAAATTCCCGTTGATAGAGTTGTGTCACTTAAATCATCGAATAAAAATTGAGACAGAAATTTTCCTAAATCCGAATAATCGCGAATGCTCGTCGCGAAATGTCGAGACAAGGCAGAAAATCTCAACCGGTTTCAACCCTACGATCCACGACTCTCTTCTAGAGTCCACGACCGTACGCGTCATAAATTCGCAATGGCGGGAAATTTGCAATGGCTGTCTGTCGGAGAGAAACGCGCGGAAAGAAGCGGAAGATGGAAAATTCGAATGGCGTAGGCCGCGTCCACGCGGCCAGCCGTGTTATTGCTCCGGATAATTGCGCTATCTCGCGGTGCGATCTCCGGATAACGCAAATATTTGTCCAGCCTGGTAATATTGATAATCTATGCTAATTGGACAACGCTGGCAGCCGCGTTCGGTTCGCACGAGTTAATCGATTAACTACCGTCCAAGCCGTGCTATTAGAATAACCTCGGCGCGCGCGCCGCCGCTCGGGCTATCCTTAAGGGAATATCGATGGCCGCGAAAAGGAGTTATGTCTCCTCGTTGACGAGCTTTCATTGAAATTTAGCATAAACGGCCGAGCGTAATGGCTTGTTGCCGCAGTGATCAAATTCGAGGCCTGCAAGGGAAGATGATACCCTCGACTGTTTGCTATTCGACACGCGGCTCCTTTCCATTTCGGCACGCCAAACGACCCACCACGCTTAACCTAAAATTAATTCCGTAGATTTATTTACCCCCTTTTTCCTCTCTTTCCTTGCGGTAGGAAATAACGTTGTCTATATAATAGAAAAGCTTCGGGAACCTTTACTCCTCTTTTTCGCAATTTTCTCCTCGGTAATTCTCCTTATTTGTATTTTAGACAGCCGGTCGATGATAAGCCGGTGATTCTTAATAGCTGTTCGTTTTAATGACATAATTGAACGCGAATAAACGACAATAACTATATTAAAAATAATTACACGCTAAATATTAGAATAAAATAATTCTACTTATCCCAAACGCAAAGATATATTTTTTGCATATTTTTACGTAAAAGGTGCCACCGATATCTTCGTAGCGAAAAAATTTTCAAGTGCAAATGATTAATATATTACACAACGATATTTTCGTCGTAGCTTTTGCGATATTTTCACGGCTTAGATGTCTCGAAAGATCGGAGTCTATATTCCCAAGCATCGAGTTTGTCGAATAAACGCGGAGGCGCTTTATAAACGTCGCTAGAATCGCAGATACCAAGGGACACGTGTCAGCCATTAAACACTGTCGATCGCGCACCCAATCCCAGCGAAAGTGCTATTCGTTACCTCGGCCGGAACAATGGAATCTTTTTATCGAGCCACCGCGAAAGCTCTTCCTTCTTAAATCCTCGGGACCAAAGAGAGAGAGAGACTGAACCTTTCACCGCGATGTATCCGTGGAAATTGCGTTAAAACCCGATCGATCATTCCGGTTGGGCCGATTGGTCGCGTGGGCGTTCCTCCTGCGAGGGATGATCGCGGCTCGCTTTATGAACGCTCGATCGCGATAAGATCGCGGCTTTTACATCGATAACCACGCGTTAATTCCGCGTCGCGATCCGTCCCGATAATCGGTCTCGATCGTCCGACGATTAACGGAGAATCGACGCGTCGAAGGATCTATCGGTTAATCGGTGGATCGTCTGGCTTATCGGTATCGCGCGCAGAGTTAGTTCGGAGAGAAATGACGACTGTCGGTTTTTCAACCCCGGCTGTTTTTTGCCGATCGCGATTGACGGCGATGCGGTTAAAAGTGTCTCGACGCCACTCGATCCCCGCAACCCGGTGAAAAGCGAGCCGGGGAATCGCGATCGAGCCGCAAACGCGATTAAATCTCGTCGCGAATTCGAAATAATCGCTGCGAGCCACCTCTCGGCCGCGATCGATCAAAGCGCCATTCTGTTCCCGTGGATTTTCATCCCGTGTAACCTCGGCGCAATTTCCACTTCCTCTTTTCCCGATTTCTTGCCTGTTATCCGTTGAATTTACGGGGAATTTCGCGAAGACGTTTTTGAATTATCGGAAAATCGGGAGTTAGAGATGATCTATCTTAAGGGAAGAGATTTGAAAGCGCCATTCTGTTTCCATAGATTTTCTAGCCTCGGTTCAATTTCGTCTTCCTTCTTTTCCGGCTTCTTGCTAGTTATCCGTTGGGTTTACGGGGAATTTCGCGAAAAAATTTTGGAATTATCGGAAAATTGGGAGGGAGTTAGAGATGATCGATTTTAGGAGAATAGATCTCGCATCGAGTCATTGAATCAACTGTTTGATTGCGTGACGACAACCAGAGTCCCCATTAAAGAGGATCAAGGAGATTCGAGGTTTATCTCGGTGAACCCTCTCCGTTCTATATACAGGGTGTCACGTATAAATTCTAGATGAAAAACCGAATAAGTAATTCGTTATCGAGACTATCGACTCTGTTGAATGTGATGGATTCTAAAGAGATCGTATGACCAGGGGTTAATTAAACCCCGATCGTGATATAGTGACTAATTTTAAATTAATACCAGAATTAGGAGAAAATTGAGATCAGGTTTGAATAGAAGATTCGACGTGCTAAATATTCGATGCAACGTGTTTAAAACCGACCGCTATTTCCAGATCTCGGCTGTTGAATTATTCGTAATTCCCGAAAATACGGTTTCACGATAGCGAGTAAGAGTCGAGGGTTAATAGGAGAGTGGCAGAATCGGCGGGGATTGTTTAGAAAACGGAAAAGAGAGGTTTAGACGATTAGCCGGAGATAGGAGCGATTAACCGCAGTCGGCGTTGGTCGATCAATGAATCCGAGTGAAAAGCGTCGAACGTCGAGGATAGTACGGTTTAATTTCACCTTTCGCTTCTTTTTTTTCCCTCCTCTCGTTTTTTCCTTTTTTTCTCTCCTTTTTCGCGGCAACGGAGAGGGAGAGACTGATTCAATTCCTCGCGACAGCGTTTGACGCTGTTATAGTCCCGGCAAACGCGCGCTGGTTATTCGGCAGACCTTTCGAATTTTCACCGGTTAATAAACTGCCATCGTGTATGAGACTTTCAATGCTCGCGCTGGAACAGATACAGCGATAGACGCGAACGGGTTAATTTTTCATTCTAACCATGAATGCTTTTCCAAGCGTTCGTAGATCTGGTTTGATCGACTACCGCAATGCTACAATTGCTCGCTTCTCTGGCTTCTACAGTGCTACAGCTTCGCATAACTCGAGGAATGGTGCTAACGTGTAATAGAAGAAGTACAATTTTATTGTAGAATTTTGGAAGAGTGACAAAGTTCAGGAGGAAGTTTGAAAATTTTCAAGAGACTTGGTATCGCTTGCCAAAAATTATTCTTTGGAGGCGTGTTATACGAAATATTTCTCAAATATTTTCTCAAATAAACACAAATAGAAGGGAGGAAATAAAATATTAAAAAAAAGAAAAATTTAAACCTTAAAAAAATTATTAGTATCCGGAAACAGAAAGAAACGATTAAATTGTTTAATTGGGTAAGGGGTGGGTGGGGTGGCCAACCCTAACTTAACTTCAAACCCCCACCCCTTCTCGCTACGAAAATTTAGGTGTTACGCGCCTAAAATCAAAGCGACAAATGATTAAAGCAACGTCGCGACGCCCTTTATATAGCCCAGATCGTCCGACCATCCACGAAAATTCCCGAGCTTTACCGATTCCATTATTTATTAATTTTTTCGCTCTAATAGCCGATAATTGATTAATTTTTTCACATTCATCGTAAATTCACGACGCGAGCAATTTGCTAGTGACAATGTTAATTTGTTATCAACAATAGGTGTAATAATTTATCAACATTTGTAAATTATCGGTACCTTTTAATATAAATTCGCTGTAACTTCGTGTGATAACCAATAATTTATTATTTTTTTTCGCTTCTACTATAAATTTACGTGGTGGACAATTTGTTATTAATAATAAATTTCACAATTTATACACGCGTTTTATAAACTATAACATTCGCGTTTCCATCGTATAAATTTCCATGTTACGCGTACGTATGTCAAAATATTTTTAATCTCTCTATATTTTTTGCCAAAATGGAGTATCACGCGAATAGTAAACACGTTGAAAGATTCTCGTTTCAACAGTTTTGCATTAAAAACTCACCACTGGTATTTATCTCGAATTAATTCGCAGAATTCCTCGAAACCCGAGATTGACATCGCAATTTCGAATCTGTATTCGTGTTCGGGAATCCAAACTCCTTGAAAATCACCCAAAGGACTTCCCGGGTATACGTATGTCAAAACATTCTCGTTCCCTCTGTATTTTTCGCCAAAATGGAGTATATCGAATTAATTCGTAGAATTCCTCGGAAACGGAGATCGACGTCGCAATTCGAATCCGTATTCGCGTTCGGGAACTCCTTGGAAATCATCGAAAGGACTTTTCCGCCGGGAGAAAAAGTTAAAACTCGTCGGAGAGAGCGTAATCGGCATGGACTTCCTGCAGGAGTCGGAGCGGGCCTTGGAGGAGCCCCGATTCTTCTCCGATTCCTCCTCGACTCCTCTTCGATTCCTTTTCGACTC
The DNA here is from genome assembly GCA_002201625.1 of Euglossa dilemma. Taxonomy (NCBI): domain Eukaryota; kingdom Metazoa; phylum Arthropoda; class Insecta; order Hymenoptera; family Apidae; genus Euglossa; species Euglossa dilemma. The sequence goes on from NIJG01000161.1 coordinate 4,155,871, forward strand.
CTCTCCGATACTTCTTCGACTCCTCTCCGATTCCTTTCCGACTCCTCTCCGATTCCTCTTGGACTCCTCTTGGACTCCTCTCCGGTTCCCATTTCCCGTGGCCGAAATCCGTTGATCGGTCGGCCGAGGAACTGTCAGGGAAGGAGCGGATCGATCTTTCCTGGCATCTCGAAACAGGTTGCCGGGAGTTTACCGCTGGCACCGCGACGACCTCGGCCGCGCGCCTCTCGATTCTCGCGAAAATATCCGGTCGCCCGTGAGCGCGGCAGCTCCTCGTGGACGCGCGTCTGGTACTTGGAAATATCGCGTACGAAGCGGGCCATCGATCGTATTTCAAAAGAGAGACAGCTCGAAAGCGTGGAACGTCGGCAAAGGCTGCGCTTAGGTGTTCCAGGCCGAAGCCAGCCGGACCAGTCGACTTGCATACCACGCCAGGTTCGCAGCCAGCCTCTACCTGCATTCCAACCTACCAGTCGACCTCATTCCGCCATTATACTATTTCATTCTCCTCTGGCCTTCTCTCTTTCTCTCTCTCTCCCTCTCTATGTACGCGTATGTACCTGTATATACGTTATATATCTTCTCCGTGTCTCTGCGTCCGGCCGCGCTCGCGAGACGCGCGGATAGAAACGAAATTTTGGAAGGACACGCGCGCGGATCGGAGGATGAATCGCGAGTACACCGATCGAGGGAGCATCGCGAAGGATTTCGGAAAGGCCGAGGTACAGATGAAGCTTAAACGGGCGGGATGGGTGGAGAGAGAGATAGTAATTGGCTTCTCGAGTCTGTCTCTCGACGATCCGCGTATTTCGTAGGTAAAGGTTTTAATATTTCATAGGGGAGTCGGAGCAACAGGAAGAGAATTATGGTAATACCGAGAGCGGAATAAACGTCGGTATAATGTAAGCAATTACAGGGACGTATAAAACATCGGAGGACCGGGGAATAGGTAAATAATCCGCGGGACATCGCGATCGTGTGCGTGATTTCCCGTGCCTTTCTATCGGGCTAATTTCCTTCCTTTCTTAATCTCTCTCGGAAGAGAGAGAGTATACCTTTGAAACGTGCTATTGACCAAGACACTCGAACCGGCGCATTAACCTACTCCTCTATCGCGGATCCGTTTTCCCGAGTTCTTACGTTCCTTCTCCGTTGAAATCTCTCGAAAAATTATTACACCCGTGGTTCTCTCTCGCTTCGCGAACAGAGGAAAACGCTCGTTGCCTCGCGCGTCCTCGAGATCGCGGATGTGTCGAGCCTCTGGCAACGCGTCCCGACGTCTCGGAGAGAGGTTGGAGAGGGTTGGAGAGGGTTAGATTTATAGCGGAAACGAAGGAAGAGGCTGTCGCGATGGCCCGGTTCGCCGATCGTTCGACGATCGTCCTGCGATCGTTCCGGGTGGCGCAAAAACTTCCCCCCGATGGTTTTTATCGCGAAACTCGGTCCTCGGCTGCCACCCTTTCTTCGCGGCGTGGCTCGTCGATCGAGCAGCCCTTTATTTCTCTTTCTATCGCGAAATTACCGTGGAGAGGAGTTGCGGCAGGGGGTCGATAAGTTTCTTGCGGACAAGGGGTGCTCGTGATTACCGTGACTCTGGTAATTGCCGAACTTTACGGCCGCTCTGTTTTTCCCCCGGGAACCCGCGGAATATCCGGACTTTTTACCCCGGCCGGCCTGGCACTCGGATTAATCGCGCACTGCTTTCACCCGATACGCCCCGGCCCGCCGCGCGGTGTTTAAGCTTTTTCGGGGAACCGCGTGAAACGAATTCCGAGAAATTGCCCTGGAACACCGCGAGACGAATGGTGAACAGTGTGAAATGAAAATCGTTCCCTGTTTCACCGTTTGTAAGAGCCTGCGACTGGTTTGGCCGCCGATTTCGTTCGTTCCTCGTTATTTCGTCTCGCGTGTTTCTTTTCGTTCGATCGGAAGACTCACTCGTCGCGATCGTTTCAATCGAGACGATGCACCGAAGTCTATCGAGTCAATTTCCTAATCGAACCATTCTCCTCGGTTTTTACCTAAACCGAAGAAGTTTAACACGCCGGGTTTCTGGTAATTCGATGGCCAACCCTCGCAGCTTCCCTTCCGCTCGCGACGACTCGCACCCTCGGCAAGGCGGAATTCCTGCGGGCAAACGCGGACACGATTAATCGAACTAAACGCGTAACGAAGCGAGCGTGGCCCGGCACTTTTGCGCGCAGTTCCATTAACAAAAGTGGATGCTTCTGGTAACGCGGGCTTCCGCTCGCCATTGTCCGCGGCCGGTGGCGGCTTAACTTTCTGAAGAAGTTTCACCCCGTCGAGCTGGGGCCAAGCGCTGTAAATTACCCCGCCGGGTTTATTAAGGCCAGCTACTTTCGTCACGGCTCGACGTCATCGGGCTCGATCCTCCTCTCTCTCTCTTTTCTATTCCGATCCTTTTTCCCCCCCTTTCCTTCTTTTTTCCCTTCATTTCGACGGATTAACTTGTTCGAGGCCGGCGAAGGAATCCATTAAGCCGACGGATCGGGAACGAGAACCGCCTGATTGCCAAGGTTTTCGTCCTGCAGACGGGCCCCGATCGATCTCGGCATCTTGATCGACGTTGTCATTTTATTTTTCGCGCATAGATTACTTTCCGTTTCCTTTCCTCTCTTCCTTCTCTCTCCTTTTTTTCACCCTCTCGCGTTTTACTCCGGTTTCCGCGATTGCGTTTTTTATGCGCTCTCCCAGAAACCGGAAGATTCGCGTGGGTTTGTCCCGAGAGCAGTCCAGGATGTCTGTCGTTGACATCAACAGGTGAGGCCGTTATCGACCGGAGAATCGTATCGCCTAGAAAAATTCTAGACGAGTATTAATTATATCTCGACTACCTCGGGTGTTTTAGATTTCCTGACCGATGCGCGGAAAAATCGTCAAATTTTTCCCGACCCCCGAGCAAGTGCGGGATAACTCGTCCACGAGACGCGAAATAGCCCCGAACCGGGAAAGCGATCCCGGACAAAGTGGATAAACGCGTTGCGCGAATCCGAATCTAATCCCAGGCTTGTTCCCAAATAAACAAACCTGCATTCGCGGCCGGCATCTTATCCTCCCCTATCTGTCAACGATTCTGTAATAATCCATCCAGCCGTGTAATCCAGCTTTAACTTCAATTACCTCGCGCTATTATCAGCCCGTATCGGTTGTAGAGAGTGCGAGGAGCGTTTCCTCGATTGCACGCGGGGCGGGAAAAAAGGAGGGGAAAAAGGAAGAGGAAAGCCGGGAAAGGGGACCGGTCTCTCGGGCGAGTCGCTCGAATTGATTCCCGCGCGTGTACTCTCGCGATTAGCTTCGATAGTTGCAGCTGGTTTTATCGAACTGGGAACATAGGGAGTTAATATTCGCCGGTCGGTTTTATCGCGACTCGTCCGGAGTCGTGTAAACGACGCGGCGAAGAGAATCGAGAGGCGGTAATCGAGGCTCGTTCCTCCGATGAGCTTTAATTTCAGTTAACATTCGATGATTGTTCATAAATTCCTTAACGAGCAACGGCACAGATACGTGATCACGGAGCTGCTTCAGAGCGACCTGCACAAGATCATCGTCAGCCCTCAGCATCTCAGTCCCGACCATATCAAGGTCTTCCTGTACCAGATCCTCCGAGGTGAGTGAAGATTCATTCTTTCAGATTTAATTCTCTCTAGAATTCCCGTTGATCGCGATCCAGTCGCACCGGGTACTCGATTTAATCGGATATCGATAAAGACTGTTCGGGATAACGAGCGTACGTTTCTAGCAATGGCACACAGCGGACGTTTCGCGACGCGATTTTTCGCGCGCAGCTTGCACACTCTTCCCCGAATCGTCTAGTTACCGACGATTTAAAAACCAATTACTCTCTACCGAGAAATAATTAGCCGCTCGCGAACGGTGCTGTGCAATTTGCCATGGAAGTTGCGCGAAATACTTGCTCTAGTCGGGAGTTTCTCCTTCGAAACGCTGCGTTTCTTAGCCAATTTCACGCTGTCGAAACGGAGGATCATCTGCAACGGATAGACGCAGATTTCCGTTTCGTCTCGCGGTTTTTACGAGCGGACGTCACGTCCAGCTGCAGTTCGAAGGCTCTAATCGAGGGAACAGGTATCAGGGGGGAGCGTTGGGCCGCGCGCGGAGGCCATTTTGTCGGAACTCCGCGAGCCTTCTCGGTTCGTTAGGCACGAGTCAATTTCCTGCGAGAGCTCGCGCTCCGGCAAGCCCGAAACCCGCCGATCTGCATGCTTCCCCGCCTGCGCCGGGCAAATCGCGTTTCATTTTCCCTCGTAAGAACGGACAACGCGGAATTTTGCCTTTCCAGCCTGCGAACTCGATCGTTAACCGGTGACAAGCGATTTTCTACTCCCGTTTATGCCGCTGCTTTGATTAATCTTCCGATCTTCTTCGATTTCTCGTTTAACCGGTCGATGCACTCTAGTTTACGTCCATACCGACACCTTTGTACATTTTTATCTCGAGAACACTGCGATAGTCGAGGTCAGAGATCGCAGCGTGAACGCGTTATCTCGGTTACCGTAAAAATTCCTCGGAACTGTCGGTGACAAAGCGAATAGATCCGTTTGTCGTAGTTTCGTGTTTGGAATCTCTGTTCCGGTCCGAGTGTTTTCCTGTTAGCCTAAATTTCAGCCACACGAGGCGCGATTCGCACGAACTTCGGCGACGCAGTTCCAGCGTTAGGTTCAACGAGACGAGGTGTCTCTTTGAAGCGGCAAATCACGCCGGACACCGAGAACCATAGTCGAACTTCGAGCAGGGCCTAAACAATTCTCTCTGCCCAACGAAATAGAACTTTGATCGAGCTTTCGCCGCTTCGGTTGCTACGCGTTGAATCTGTTTAACGCTCCGTGCGATTTCCAGAGTAGAAACGCGAGATATCGATCGACTATACGGCTAATTTTTCTCTGTGACCGATTGTCGGTTTTAATAAACGTCGGTTACGATATTCCGATCGATCCGACGATTTTCCTGTCGCTAAAGAGCATAGTTCGTTCTTCGAGCGCGGTGGAAATTCTTGGACAAACGGTACGCAACAATGGACGGACTCTTCGGTCGGTTTTCCCGGATGGAAACGCGTTTTCGTGTAATTAAATCTGCCGGGGCGTAGCGCGATGGAGGAACGTCGGCCGAGGGCAAGATCGCTTTAAATCAATCAGCGTTCGCGCAATCGGAAGTGAAATAGCCCGTATCAAACGTATTAATTCGCCGCGTTTTCCGTTCCGCCCCGCCGCACCCTTCGTTTTTCTTTTCCTCGCCGTTTCGTATGAAAGGCTTGTTATAAAAGCGTCTGGCTGGATCGGCGAAACGGAAACGACCGCGTGGCCACGCGAAACGCCCGTTAGACCGAGCGAAACCGGAAGAACGCGGGTGAAAGAGGAAACGGCGACGCCGCCAGTTTCCTCCGGCGCGAGCTCGGTGAATCGCGATGCAAGTCGCGGAAACGGCTTTCGCGAAAATCCCGATGCGTATGCCAGCGGGATTACGTTCACTGGAGCGTGCGAATTTGTCGTTTTCTTCGAACTGACCAGCTTTTCACGGAGCCCTTCCATCTTTTGTGCTCGAGTGCTCCGATAGACAACGTTTGAGCGGTGAATCCTTCTTCTGATGCAACAACATCCGATCTCGAGGACGAAAATTCGAAAAAGTTGCGCTTCGACAGCCCAGAAAATCTAGAAGCCCAGAAAAATGGGGGATTAATAAAATAACATTTGCGCGGTGAATCCTTCTTCTGACGCAACAAAACTCGATCTCGAATGCACCGTAGATGAAAATTCAAAAAGTTGTGCTTCGACAGCCCAGAAAATCCAAAACAGCGCAGAAAAATCGGAGATTAATAGAATAACGAATTGAACATCTCTGAAACGTCTGGATTCGCCATAATCACGTGGAATTATTCTAAAGCCTAGTGTTACTCGCCTATCATCGCGAAGAGGTCGAAGCTGACCGCAGAATCCTTGGAGAAAAGCGAGGCGACGCTAAAGCTGCGGCAGGGACGAGTGAAAATCATAATTCAGAGGAGGAGGAGGAAAAGGGAGGCGGACAGAAAGTGAGATGGATCGTTTTGCTCGGCGAGGACGCAAGAAACGCGTCGGAAAGCTCCGGAGTGCCTGCTGGTAGTTAGACTTTCAAATGAGGAGGGATTTAGCGTTAACAAAGAAGCAGGAACAAATGAGGGAATATATCGCGGTCGGGCTAGTTGGAGAACAGAGCGTGGAAAAGGGTTGACGAGCGTCGACTCTCGCCGCTCTCTTGATAACAATTATCGTCCCGTGCTCGAGGAAAAATCGCTGGCTAAAGTCGAGGGGAAGGATCCGGATCAAACGCGTATTTTCACGTGAAATTTCATCGCGCTCCTGCTACGAATAACGCGAAATTCCTCGAGGAGTACGCGAAGGGAAGTTCTTCAGCCTTTGGCATTGATCAAGTTCTGGCTTCGGCTGCTATTCGAATTGAGGTATTATAAAATAGCAGTAACGCGTTTCAAATTTTTCGAGTATAGCAAAGTAGGTATTTTGCAAAATATATGCAAACTTTGATTTCTCTGCTCGTCGAACAATTTCGCTTTATTTTTAAACTAAATATCGTTACGCTCCGTAATCAATAGGATACAGCGAGCAGTATAACTCGCGACGAGAGTATAAAACTAAAATTTTTAGCAGTTAGTTTCAAATTTTTCGAGTATAGCGAAGTACATATATTACGAAATGGATGCAAAATTTGATTTCTCTGCTTGTCAAACTATTTCGCGTTATTTTTAAACCAAATCTCGTTGCTCTTTTCAATCCCATAGATACAACGACCAGTCTAACTTTTAACACGCGAGAAATCTAAAATTTTTATCCAATTCCACCTCGAACGGAACAGTTGCGTAGCGGTTAACGCGAAATTAAGCTAGACCGCGTAATATTTTCGCGATTTCGCAAGGGATTGATTAAAAAATCGGTTAAGCCTCTCGGTTGTTGTAAAATCTCGTGTCTCGAAGAGGTAATACCCCGCTTATAGCTCGGTTCGTCCTTCCAAGGCGTTTTGTCCGACGGTGGAAAAATAAAACCGCAATAACGGCGTCAGCGGTTTACCCGGGTAATTGAATCGACGCGGCGTATGCGTCGGCAGCGGCGTACGCGTTAATTCGGATTTGAAACCTTAAAACCTTACGGTCTAAACTCGGAACGAGTTCTGGGTAATTTGTTTAACCCGCCTCCAGTTTGTTTCGTCGATTTCCCTAATACGGGACTGATCCCGAAACAGAGCGAGCTTCTCTTCGTCCTCTTTAAACCTCGGCTTCCCTTGAACCCGAGATCTCGAAAGCTCGATTCGAAAACTCGATTCGAAAACTCTTCCAGAAGAATTCCGGGCCCTTGCGGGTCTCGAGGAAAACGGATTTTCTCTTCCGCGAGGCGTCGAAGATCCGTGGAATAGGTTTCCGGAGCGGCTGGGAAACTCTGCGAAAGATTAGAGCAATATCGAGTATCCGGGGGGTTAATTAAGCTCTGCTTTGCCGATCCGGCCGTCTGAAAGGAGTGGAACGATATCGGCTCGGCGAAGCCTGAAAAGATATCCATTGTCGAGATGAGCTTTATTCGAGCGTCGGATTTCGAGCGATCGCCCAGTGCGAGGACACGAAGGCAACTCTTTTCGAGCTTCGTAGAAACAAGAGCGAAGAATTTCCTTCCCGTTGCTCGAGCGGGGCAAGAAAAGCGGCGGAAATAAAGAGAGGAGACGGAAGAGAGGAGAGAAGAAAAGCGAATCGGGCTGATTCGCTGAATCGCCGAGCGGAACGAGGCGAGGAAGCGCGGCGGGCGAAACTGCTTCCGGCGCTTGTAAAAATTCGCGCTGGAAAGGGTAAACAGGATCGTTTCTATTCATCCCCCGGGATATCATCTCTGGATCTACGCGACGTTAACGCTCGTCTTGCGCCGCAACACTCGCTCCAATTACCCGGCCATCTTTCACCTCCTGTATCCGCTCGATTTCACCGTCTTCGCTAATTTTTCAGAGCCTCCTTCCACCCCGTGCAACCCCCGCGAACAACACTCGAGCTGACGCCGCTTTCCGAGAATCGATGCTCTTCTTCCTCTCTCCTCCTCTCGTTTCCGTCTTTCCTCCGCCACCTGTCTACTTCGTTAAGACAGTTGTTACCCGACTCTCAGCTGGAGCCTCGAATTTCACCAGCGACGCGACGGTTGTCTCGAAACGGCGAGCAAAAGGCTCGCGCGAGCGAGATGTTTCGGCAACTTGCTCGATAATCCCGAGTTTCCTCGAAGGAACTTGCTGTTCGATTTAGGAAAGCCGTGGTGTCGGTGATGGTTTCGATTTTGGAATTGGAACGTGGATGTTGGATTTATATTGTTGTATAGAGGTTTTTTTAACTGGTCGCGAGATGGAGGAAGGGCATGGTTTCTACTCGCGCGATCGCGCGTATTGCCTCGTAAGAGTCTTCGCGCGACACACTTCCCTATCAAGCCGGAAAATCGTTCGATCTGCAAGTCAAGCGTGAATTTCGTTTCTGCGTGACGAGCGGCGATCGATGATGCAACGGAGCTCGATGCAGTCGCCGTTGCGCACTTGAAATACCTGGCTGCAATTGTCCTGTCTCGTCTTTCCTCGGAAATTCGGGTTTGTTGTATTCACAGAGCCCCGGAAATTAAAACATAGCGACTCAACTCGCCGTGTGACTCGGGGATTGCGTATTTGGACATCTATATCCTCTTGATTTTATTTCAAAGTTGAGAATTGTGAAATTCGGAGAGATAAATCTCGTAATGTTCAAAAATCAATCTAGGATATAAGTTGCGAATAAATTTATAGCTGCGTAAGATCTAAATTTCGAAAAGGATTGATTTTCTCTCATAATTATTTCACAATTACAAATCCATAATCCCAATAATAAGAATCATTCTGTTCACGCGTATGAGCGAATAAAATTGCGGTTATGGGGGTTAAAATAATTTTGGATTTATCTCTGAAAAGGTTAATTGAATTTGGACTCCATCTTTCGTAAATTTTAAATCAGCAGACGGTTGATTAACCCTCGATTAACCCCGACGAAAGCAATCGATTAAGAAGGAAGGAAAGAAGAATATCAATTGAACGCGGATTCGCGAATACATTTTCGCGGAAGAAGTCGTACTCGGAGGGGATGGCTGAGCGATGTAGCCGTTCGGGGGTAGAATTCGGAGGGGTTGCCGCCGCGGAAAGGGAGTAACGACACCACTCGTGACCGTCCTTCGACGAGAACCCTTTTATCCGGCGGAGAGAATCAAAGTCGCGTCTCGGCGCGGCTCGAAACCGGCATATTTTCTTCCTCCGCCCCTCGATATGTTTGCGCCGCGTCTTTCGCCACCCTCTCTCACTCCCTCTCTCACCCCCGTTGCGCGCCATTTCTCTCGACTCTTTCCTCGATCGCTGTGTTTCAATTCGACACACGAGAGGGTCATCGCGATCGTTGAACCGCTCGAGTACGGAAACTGCCGTATCGTTTCCTCTCGTTTTATCCTCTCGTTCGACAATTTGTAAACGTCGCGGAGCGTCGAGCCGGCGTTAGGTTATCGAGGAGCGAAGCGTTTTAACCGCTAGAAGGAACGCGCGGCCCCGGGGAAATGGGAATAGCACGGAAACCCGTGAAAGTACCGACGCGTGCGGTTCTCTGCGCGGATAAGAATACTTAAGGGCGAGCGGTGCGTAGTTGTTGATAGTTTCCGACGAATTGTCGGGGCAAAGTTTCGCGGAAGGTCGGTTACGTATTGCCCTAGTGGCTCCCTCGAGTTTATCGGGTTTGTTAACTACCGTGTCGAGAAGCATTCTGTCGGAGGATCGTATAGAAATCTTTGCGAGGATAGAAATCAACGAAATACAATCGCAAAAGCAATAATAATCCACGGCTTTTATGATTCTATTTCGTTGAAAAGATAGAAATCAAAGAAATACTATCATAGTAGCTATAATAATCCATCTTTGTCTCGATTTGATTTTATTCCATTGTAAAGACCAGTCTTGTAATCTTCAAAATCGATCTAAATTCCGAGAAGGATTATTTACATAAACGTTGGATTAGAATTGCGACTCTCGAGAGTCGATCGCTCAAAGAAAAGTTTACCTGTCTTGAGTACTAAAAGATCGAAGAAGAGAATATATAATCTTCGATTTCCTCTCTTCCCGAAACGCAAAATTTTTGCTATCGGAAACTTCTCGTAGCGGGCGAATTAATTTTCGTCGCCGGACTTCAACGGAAATTTAATCTCCGCCGCGAAGATGGTCTATCAACCCTGTGACTACCCTTAAATCGTGTCGTAAAGCGGCGTAGCGTGGCCGATAAATCGAAGCGATCTAAACGGCGGAAAAAATGAAGGAAAAGGAAGAATGGTTTGCCTACTCGCCCCTTGGTCGTCGTTTCACCCCGCTAAACCGAAGCACGCGACGTGTCTGGAGACACCCTAATGTCTCGGGAACGCGATGGAACGTGCACCACGCGAGGCTGTCGCGATTGGTGAAATCGATGGAGAGGAGAAGAGACGAGGAGGCGTCCTCGGTCTGTCTCCCGGAGCGGAATCGTCGCGTAATTATTTCGAAAAAGCCTGCCAGCTTGCTCAACTTTGTCCCCGCCGGTGGCTGAAGAATCCCGAGTTAATTAAACCCGCGGCCGCTCTTTTCTCAAAGCGGCCNAATCTTACTTTAAAGCGGTCGCGATTCTTTCTCCGCCCCTGCGGCTCTCCTCTTCACCCGCCGCGACGCCCCGCGCCGCCTCTCCTCGCGCCACGCGTTCTCCACCCCTTTATCGGCCCCTCTCTCTCCCTTTCGCTTCGGCTTTCGCTTTAGCCGTTCTCACCCGCTCGTAGATATGCAAATAACGGGGGACACGCGTGGCGGGAGCGGAATTTTCGCGGAAGGAACGCAGTCGCGGAGTAATAATTATCGACCCCGTGGACACGCGACGAGTATTCATTTCGGCTGACGGAGAAGAAGGAATCCGGCCATTTCTCCCGGTCGTTTTCGGTTCCGAGAGGTGGCGCCTGGGTGCGGTGACGAGTCCTTTATTCCAGGATCGATTAATCTCGTTACAAAAGGGCAAGGAGTCCTGAATTTCGATGATCTCGAATATATCCTAAGCACAAGAGTTTCATAGTTTCTCTTTGAAGCTTCTGGAATTATTGGAATCATTTCGTATTTTCTTCTTCTTTTATGCGGCTGAAGTGTGAAGTTGCCTGTGAAAAAATACAATTAGATCCTTTCTTGGGACAAAACGAAATGACTTTCCGAATGAGTTAATATCGGTAGCACGACAATCCGTGTATACACGGAAACAGTGTACGTGACGGTGTTGACCAAGAGAAGTAGGAATCTATTCGGACACTTTTTTCAAACGTTCAAAACATTGCGCGAAATAGGCAAGTCGATTCTGAGTAAGAAAATCCGGCGAAACGTAAATACCACTGGTGAGAACCGAGGCTCGCAGATAGGACGCTTAATGTAAACATCCGCGGACTCGGACAGGTTCGTGGCGAATTTTGCGATCGTTTGCTACCTCAATCGCGTGTTATTCTTCGTTGTGTTCGGACGAAGCGACTGGACCGACCTTGTCGTTCTTCGTGGTACGCGCCATCGGGACTCGAATCGCAAGGTAACGCGTTAACGAACTAATTGCGAGTTGAAATTAAAAGCTAATTATCGAATTTCCCCGTTTTATTACCTCACATCGAACAAATACAGTCTCGAACTGGGTGATATTAATCAGATTCGTCGTTAATACGATAATTTACGACCTAACTAGCTCTTAGACCGATTATGCTCTCCGATGTAGAGAATTCGTAATTCTGGTCTACCATTCGAAATTTTGAGCGACCCTTCGGGACTTCGAACCTATTCGAACGTCTCCTAGAAATTTATCGAGTAAAAGACACGGTAGAGTACGTCTGTACGTAGAAACGACTATAGCAAGGAGTATAAATGTCAAAGCAGAGCGAGTAGCTGGACGTCGCGCGATAAAAGTCAACGTCCAGGCTGGAGTGTCAAAGTTGCGGAGTGTTTGGTTGGTATTATTTTATTGCCAATCATCGAGTTTCCCCGTTTTACCGTCTTATATCAGACATATACAATCTCGAACTCGGTGATATCAATCAGATTCGTCGTTAATACGATAATTTACGACCTTATTGTAGCTTTTGAACCGATTATGCTCTCCGGTGTAGAGAATTCGTAATTCGGGTTTACCATTCGAGATTTTGAGCGACCCTTCGAGATTTCGAACCTATTCGAACGTCTCCTACAAATTTATCGAGTAAAAGACATGGTAGAATACGCCTGTGCGTAGAAACGACTATAGAAAAGACTATAAATGTCAAAGCAGAGCGAGTAGCTGGACGTCGCGCGATAAAAGTCAGCGTTCAGACTGGAGTGCCGAAGTTGCGGAGAGTTTGGTTGTTATTATTTTATTCGTGACTCGCTCGCATTCCTGCCGCGCTTACGTGATCGTTGGACTTTGTCTCGGGTGTTAGAGGAGATAAAAATACTAGCGGGACTCATATTTTTTATTTTCGTATCGGGGATCGGCTAGCGGTAGGTTATGGGCAGAAGCGAGCCTCGCCGGGCGTGCCAAGCCTCGCGCTTATCTGCCAACATTTACCCGCTTCCAAAATTCCTACCGTGTCACCCGATGCTGATTCAGTGTCGCGACTTTTCGCCACAGAGTCACGCTTTCTGAACAAAGAGCAACTGGGTCGCGTGGACTTAACGTGCCGTTTAGCGCGTAACAAAGAGCGGCTAAGAATTTGTCCTTAGCGTGGAGTAAAATTGGATTGTACGACGGTTCCCGGATCTCGCGAATCGAGTGCGTTTAATTAAATGTCCACCATTGCGAATTTTTTTACGACCTGGGAAGAATAGTGACGGAAGTCGAGAGGTTAATTACGACAATTTGTACAGTAATTAAGGCTTAGATAGGTCTGGATTGTTAATAGATGTTGGAAATCGATCGCTGATTTTGGGCTGAAAACTTGCCAATCTTTGAACCACTATAGATTCGCGAAAAATTATCCTAGAATCATGAATTTTGCTTTAAAATAAAGCTCACGGTATCTACTTTCGGATACGCCATTTCGATTTTTAATTTATCGCATCCCTCTTATTGCGAAATTTTAAATATACGGGCATGAAGTTTCGGTGTTCGAGACACCGAAAAATGGAGAAGTTTAATGCTCTCCACGAACTTGCAAAAATTTTTTCCGTGCATGTAATTTACACCGTCGCAAAGTTCGGACTTTCCTCTTGAATTTAAAAACAGAATCGCGGAGCTGCGATTTTTTTTCACAAACTTACAGCGCTTCGAATTAACCCCTGCATTTTCGGCACGTAGGCCAGGGTTGCAAACGCGGAGAACGCGAGATCGGAATTGGTGTTTGTCGTTTTCCATCGGTCTCTTCACCTCGTTACTTGCACCGTTGACACGGAACTATTTTTCCCTTGGCCGGAAAGGCCTTCCTCTTGCCCGGTATCTCTCGTAATATTCCCGAAGGGTTCTCGACACCCCGGTCCTCCGCCTCGTCCTTCACTCGCGATTCTTTCCGAAATCGCGAGGCACCCTCTTGCCGCGTCTCCAGGACCTCCAATTACCAGCGGAGCGCGAGGAAGGACGAAGGGCTCGACTTGTCCGAAATTAACGAGGAAGTTTCGCAGGAAACAAAAGCCCGACCCTCGAGAGAGAGAAAGAGAGAGTGAGAGAGAGAGAGAGAGGCGCGGAGCGACGGGACGTTAGAAAATATTCGGCTATCCCATCGATGGCAATCGAGGATGCTAAACTCCGTCCATCGATCGAGGCTCTCGCCGAGGGGTGGAAACGGCGAATACAACGGGGTGGCGGGCAGGTTTTGCGCGATCGATCCTCTTTACGAGAGCTGTCCGTGGCACTCGGGTGAAACGAAATCGTCGCAGGAGGGTCGCGAAAGGGAGAGAAAGCCGCCCTGGGACGGCAGATACGCGCGTTAATTTATCGTCCTCCTATTCCGAACGCTCCTCCTGCTCCCGCGAGCAAAACCCTCGAATCTTCAGCGAAAAATCGCGATCGCGAAAAATTATCCTCGAATCTGAAACATTCCAGATTGCTTATCTAATATCTCGCTTTATGTCAAACGCTTCTAATAGTAAAGTAAAACCTAACGAGTAAAATCTAACCGTAGAGGACGCTTCCGTCCAAGCAATCGTAAAGTAAACACGTGTAATCATTATAATCGCGAGAGAATATTCCGATAACCTAATCGATTCACCGAATTTTACGACAGGGTAGTTCCTGAATTTCGAGCAGAATTCGCTTTCGTTCCTGAAAGCGAGTATTGAATATCTGGTGTAGTTGTACTTTGACTATTTTCTATTCATTTTGTGGGGGTCCTGACTAGTTAAAGTTTAGTAGAGCCAAGTATATTAGGTGTTATAGTAGTAGAAGTAGTAGAAGGGACGAAAGGAAAGGGCAGCATACTACCTAGCAGACCCTACTTTAGTCAGGAATACTATCGGAACGACTAGACGTAGTAAATATATAGGAATCTTAGGGTTTTACCCTCTTCTACCCCTTAGTAGTCCTAGAGTAAGCCTGCTACAATTTTATTTATACGAAGATCGTATTTTAGTTTCGTATTTGCGTAGTAATACCAAAAAAGATTCTATTTCCAAATGCTACTTTCGGCTTTTGTCACCGCGAGTCTCTCGAATCCCTTATTCTGCAGACGTTTATATCGAGACGATATAAATATATATGATATTCTTCCACCGTCTTACGTTTCATTCTATGACTATTTTAAACGGAGACAGTATTATTATAGGATTTGTCGCGAAGAAGTAACTCGTATTTTTAGCACGATATTGATATGACAAGTGAAACGTGAAAGCAGGATCCTCGCGTAGCGAAACGAGAAGAAAATCAGCGGCAAAACGGAAGCCGTGGAATTCTCGCGGGAACGACAAGAAACCCTGTTGGTTTTCGAGCGCAGCCTTCGGTGAAACTTGCGACCAGACCGCGTCTGGTCGGCGAAAAACCCTGCGCATCGTTAACGCCGCGTGTCGGCGCGGGTTTTCGTCGCGGCGGAAATTAATTCGTCAAAGAGCGAAGCGCCGGCGAAGGGGGTTGGGGAACCAGGGTGTCTCGGCTCGTAGCATGGAAGTCGGCGAGCGTTAATACATCATCCGGGTTGTCTATAGTTTTGTTTCTCTTTCGGCCGCTAGTTTTCGAGGGTAATTTGTCACGGCTGCTTCCGTTGTTCGCGCGTGTCGCGGCAGGATGCGCGGGAATCAGGATACAAAGGAAGAGGACGCTCTACACGCGCGCGCGCGACGCCCGGAAGAAGCATCGCGACGGGGAATGATTATACACGCTCCGATGAAGATGCTTCTCTGAATAATAATTCCGNACACCGCGTCGCGCCGCGCCGCGGCGCACAACCCTCTTCCTTTCTTCCGACGTGTGAATTTGCTCGAATGAAAGGGGGGAAAAAAAAGGGAAGCGCGTAATTCTGCTCTTTGTCACTTTCGATGGCGCGTGTCTGCCCTCTTTTTTTCTTCTTTCGATTCCCAGCGCCGCAGAACCAAGCACCCGCGGTGGGTGTACCCTCGTTCCACGATACAGCCGCTGGTGAAGCGGTCGAAATCACCGGCTTCGAGCTTTTTCTTCTTCCCAAATGCGCCGCTCTTCCTCTTTTCCCTCGTGTCTCCAAACGTAATTACGTGAATTCGACGAGTCGAAAATTATAGACTCGTTTTGAAGGGATCTAGGAAAATGTTTCACGGGGAAATGTCGAAGGGTTTACTTTTCTGGGAATTTTATAATTTATTTAAACCATTCGACTGTCGCAAAACATAGACGTTTCGATCCAATCGCGAAAGAATCGCGCTATAGCGTGACAGTGGTTATTAAGTAGCGCGAAATTTCCCTCTGTTCAGAGGTTCTAGTGAAATAAATTGCATGCGATGGAAGAATACGATATTTATTGTATAAGAGTTGAGTCTGGACTGAATTGAAGGCACATAGGCCAGAAAAACCTAAAAAAAAAAAACATCTGAAAAACCTTTCTAAAATGAAAACGAATCGCTCGCACATCGTTGACCTGTAGAGTTTTATTTTTAGCAATGCTATAACACCCTTCCATACATTTTCGTGTTCGGGTGCATATTGCAGGTTGATAACGAAGTTAAAGTTACAATGCGCTAATTCTTTTTAACGATTCCGGTCGTGACAACAGGTAGCAAAGGTACATAGCTGTTATACGGATTAAAATGAAAGAATGCATAAATAGTGGAACATGGAGAAACGAATAGCGATACGCGTGACACTTGGCGTAACCGTTCCGTATCCGAAAAGGTGAATCGAAACGGCGAAAGTTGGCACAATTTCGACGCGGTTCACAAAGAGTTGGCACCGCGAACGCGAGCAGGCAGTGGCGTCGCGACGCGTGCGTCGCATACTGGATAGATTCTGGACTCGAAAGACCCGTTTCGGTTTGGGTTCGCCGGAAAGACGAGAACTAGTCAGAACTCTGGGTGAATCTTGGTTTGAGCAAATCACAAAGATAATAAAGTTGAAGATAATTAAAATAAATCATTTGCGGGTGTAATTAAAGGACAAAGAGAAATTCGATAGTCGAATAGTGAGAACGTGGATCTGCGAGAATTCCGTTAATCCAAACCTTGGAACTCTAGTCGATCATCGTGGAATAACCAGATTCTGAGGAGAACCACGTGGAATACCGGAGCGATCGTGGCTCAATGAAGCTCAACCAGCTATTTCGATAAAATTTTAATCGAGCTACAGTTCAATCCGCTTATCCTCGTTCTTCGTTTAACTTCGTTTAACTCAAACCGGTCGCGAATTAGATTATTTCCGGGGATTAAGCGACTTCGCAGCAGAGTCGAACACGAAATCGTCTCGGAGAAAACCGATTTATCTCGAGCTTTAGCCAGGAATAAATCGGTCGATCGACGAATTTTGCGTGGATCTGTCCCCGGACAGAGGGTGGTTCCCGAACGAGCCGCGAAATCTGGCAGCTGTCGAGAAGAGGAAAGAAAGTTGTGGACGTTCTTTCACGGCGACCTTTCTTCCGTGATTCTTGTTTTCCCTTAGGAGAAAGAGGAGGAACGGGAAGTTGGGAGCGGCTCGCGTGAATTATGAGATCGGCTAGATTCGGGGAACGCGTCTAATTTAGAGCGGACGTTGGTGTACGGTTTCCCCTTATCTCGCGGAATTTCTCAGCGCGGTTACAAGGAGAATTAGCGGCTCCTGAAATGAAAAATCCCCGCGGGGCTTAAAAACCGTCCTGGCCGCTTTGCTGTTAAATGTAGCCGAAGGGAGATGAGAAATAAAATTCACCGCGGTCTTCAAACTTTCCTTCTTTATCTGTTTCGAAAGGGACGCAGGATATTTCTTGCTGTCTCCTAGTATTTCGCCACTGTGCGACGAATTAAACAACTGCCCTTGCTAAATTTTTCGTCGGAAAGGACAGAACTTTGCAAGCTTAAGTAAGAGAAGTATTAGAAAAATTAAATAGAAAATAAACTGTAAATCATTTTCCATTTAGAGACATTTAAAATCGAAATAACCATAATCCTATTTTAATAAGAATCAGGAACATCTCTGTCGAAGATAACGCACTATGTTTACAAGTTATAGAAGTAACAAATCTGGAACCCAACGCTTTTCCACGTTTCGTAGTTCCACTGTGTTTAAAACAGAATATCGCCGAAGAAAAAGAAGAATTGTGCAAATCCTCGAAACGAAGAATTATCTTCAAAGACGTAGGCTAGTTTCCACCTGACGATTAAACTCAGTCATCTCGTTAATGCACCTGTGGTTGCAACAAGATTCACCGCGTGTCGCAATCTTTCCGTGAAAACCTTGTGATTCGAAGAACCGTCTTCAAAACCGTGACAAGGAACGAGAGAATTGGCGCGAATCAACATTGGCACCCTCTGTTGTTCGCAAAAGCACCCGGACCGGGACAAATCAGCTCGACCCTTAACACGTTCCGCGCGGCACCCGTCGAACCCAGAGCGGGGCCGTTGGAAAAACGGCGTAGACTAAGAGGAAGAGGAAGAGGAAGAGGAAAATGGAGGCGAGAGGGAATGAGGGCTGTTGGGCGAAGCGAGGCGGTTTCGAGAGGATTCGACGGCGCGATATCGGTCGTTTCGGCGCGGTTCGAACGTTGCCACCCGGTAGAAGGTGGCACGTAAAGCCCCGGACAGATAGAGCAGAGTTGCTCTTCTCCTCTTGACTGGTCCGAAACCAGTCCTGCCACCGCCCATCCGTGACCCCAGACCCCGTCATCCGGTCGGTTGCTCGCCGCGGCTTCTCTCCTCCGGCTCGCTTAACCTCCTCGCTCTTCCTCTCCTACCACGCGCTTCCACGCTTCCTAACTATCCTCCTCCATGATGTTTTAATTAAGCCGATCCTTGTTCGATAGAACACACTGTCGCCGTCTCCATCTCTCTCTCTCTCTCTCCCACTCTCTTTCTTCCTTTTGCAAACAGGAAGTCCGTTGTTTCGTTGCGCCGGCCCTTTCGAGGATGTGGTTTCGCGTCTTCTCTCCTTTCCTCCCTTTCCGCAGCCTTTTTTCTCCCAGCCTCGCCGTTTTTCTTCTCCTTTGCGGCCACCGAGTTTATGCTACCTTTTTGCCCCGGTTTTTGAGGTTAGCCGCGAAGCGAGCGATCGATCGGAAATTCGGTGTCGTATTAAAGGCTTTGGGCGATTGAAAGATCGTTTCCTCTCCTTCGGCTCTCGTTCAAGGATATACGTATCGCGAGGAGAAAAAATTATCCGGCAGATCTTCTGTTAATCTTTCGCGTCGCTATTTATCGCGCAGTTGCTCGCGTGTCGCGTGTAGCGAATTTCAAAGACAAATTTCGCTTTTAAATCTGTCCTAAACTCTCTCCTAAGCTTCGCTCGATCGACTTACTCTATTCGTATTCCGAAGGTTGTAACGCGCAGCGGCTTAAGAGCTTGAAAGAAGGACCCGCCGGAGCTTTGGAGCAGCGTCGCGTCTAATAGTTGCGTCTTGCCGAACGCTGAAGCGTCGCGCGAGGGTGCAGCGTCGTCTACTGGGTTTCTCGCGGCGTTTAGCCGTCCCTTTCTTCGCCTTTTAATTAAGCCAAGCTGCAACTTTTCTCAAACGGTATCGCGATATTTGCCCTCCGCCGTTTGCCGCCGCGTTGTGCACGCGAAAGCAGCCAAGAAACGGGATTAAACGGTCGCCGCGTCGGGGTTTCAGGCCCTTCCCGGCTTTTTCGCCGCGCCAAAGCAAGAAAGAACGGGCCGCGACAAAACTTGGCAATAGTAACGCGGCCTTTCAGCGGCCGCCAGCCGAGAAGCGCGAAATAATACCGCGGATCTCATTCGTGTCCGCTGATCCTCGGCTCCTTTCCTCCCTTCTGCCGGCTGTCTCCTCGTAGATTGCCGGTTTAATTAAAGAAACGCGCTCTTAATCGCCAGGCAGAGACGCATAAAACGGCGAGAAGCGAGGGTTCCTCGCGTTCCCGGGAATTTTGGATAGCAGCGTCGTCGGAACGATTACACCCAACCGTCTGATCCGTGACGGGAGTATTCTACTTGCGAGTGGTTCGGATCGACCAACGCACCGATCCATCCCGACGAGATTCCTCGACGGACATCTCCGAGTTCTCAGCAAGACTCGCCTTCTCGCGAATTTTCCCGAGCTTCGATGCTCAGGTCTTCCATAAGCTTCCACTCGTTTCGAATAACTCGACGTCGATTTAGAGTTTCCACGGATCGTCGAAAATTGACGGAAATTTATGGAAATTTCGAGAAATCAATGCGAGGTCTCAGGTCTTTTATAAGCTTTCATCGTTTCGAATAACTCTACGCCGCTTTAGAGTTTCCGCGAATCGTCGAAAATTGGTGGAAATTTCGGGAAATTTCGAGAAATCGATGCGAGGTTTGACGTTCCGGATTTTCCGCGATAGAGAGATAGAGACCGGGTTGCCCTGGAACGGGTTACAAAGGAACGACGGAAAACACGGCGCAACCTTTGCCGAAAATAATTCGCGCGCACAATCGGGAAACGTCGATCGTAAACGTGGACTTTTATGGCCGTCGCGGCGCAGTCCGCCCCTTTTTAAACGATTACACCCGTATGCAGCGGAAGTGGCCGAATAGGACAGAGCGAGGCGCGGGATTTCATTAGCGGCCGGTTAATTAAACGGCCGAATCGAACAAATATCGGGGATTATAAACGCGCGAGGGGTTGCATTTCCGCGGCCGGCCACGTGGACGCGTTAACCTCGAGTTCACGTGTCCGGCCCGACTTTTATGCATCCAACCCGGTTTTATTGCCTCTTTTTCCCCTGCTATTTTCCAATTTTTCCCGGCCTTTCCGTCGCGTCCCGCGTGCCTCGACACGTTTCCCGCTACCAACGCGATTGCTCTTTATTCCGCTCTGCTCGACCGTCTGATATGTGTGCATTCGTATTCAGCAAATAATACAGCCGTTTCGCTCGACACTCGATAACGCTTCGGACTCGACTTCCGATTCCTCTTATTTTCTTTTACCCGCTTTCTGTTTTTCGTGTTTCTTTTTCGGTTCGCGAACTTCGGGGATTCTCTCGCGAAATTAAACTGCACCGGGCGAAAGAGGTCCGATAGACGTTGCCGGAGCGAAGAATGGCACGATCCAGCGGATAACCACGATGAATGTGTACGTTCGGATTGCTCGAGCGTCGATTTATGCCCGAGTTAGAGAGTTCAAGGATAAATACCATTTCCTGGATAATTCGCGGCCATGATTTACCGCGAATTAAACCTCCCTTTATACGCCGGGATAGGGGATTCTATCTCTCGTGTGATCTTTGCGAAACTACGTCTCGTTTCAGTTAAGTCTCTATCATCGACTGTCCTAACTTGACTTCTTCAGTTCTTTAATAACTATCGATCCCATGCTTAAGGGTTTTTCCCTTTTCTTGACTTCTCGCTTTCTAAATTCGTCGATAGGACCCTTGTAATATTTTTCTACACCTAGAACTGCGAGAGTCTTCGACGGGACCCTAGTTCATTCCGAATTAACGATCTCGCATTTTAGAAAATTATAATCGCGAATTTCGGACCTCTAGGCTTAGGAATCTTTCCCTTTTAGGGACTCCTTGCTTTCTAAAATCGTCGATTAGACCTGTCTGTCTTATTTTCTTACACATATGACTGCGAGAGTCTTCCGAATTAATCGAATTAACAAATCGATTCCGAATTAACGATCTCGTATTTTAGAAAATTATAATCGCGACTTTCGCGCTTTCGAGTTGCCCGCATAAGCTTCGACGAATCTTGGCTCGAGGTAGGAACGGCGAGAGGATGGAAGGACGTCGGTGGTAATCCGGTGGCGAGATCTCGCGTGCATCGGCGGTATCGTTCTCCGCGGGATGGAAACAAACCCTGGGGCCGATCGGGAATTGAATTTTCCTCGAGGGGCGGTGTTCCGCGTGCCGGAGCTTTGTGCCTCGAGCATTATGCGGCGCATCGACAGCCGCGACGAGACGCTATTTATGCTTTCTGGCCTACATATCCCTTTAACGTCCCGGCGAGTAACGATCCGCGGTGAAATTCGCGCGTTCGATTAAATATACGTCTCCGTGGGAAGAATGCAATTAACGGAGCGGCGAAAAGAAGCTGCGTCGACGATGGAAGCCTTTCACCCGGCGCCGAGCTAACGAGCTTGCGAGCTTGCCCGTTCCAGCCGCGATCGCGGTTTCACCCTTCCCCCTCGGAGCTTCCGATTCGTCTCGTCGATATCGCCGCATTTGCGGGGAAAATTTTGCAATTGTGCCAACGAGGTCATTGATCGCTTAGATTCCTTTCCTGGCCCCGTGTCTCATTGTCGCCTCGGACCCGGTCTTAACCCATTTGCATTCCCGCAATTTTCCCGCTCGTTATCACCGGCTAACGGGGGGACGCGTATTTAAATCACGATTCCTCAATTTTTTCCTCGCGTGTCACGGAACATCGACTTTCATCGCCAAGTAGGTAATCGATACGTGACGAACCTGTGCGAATTTTCTTCGCTTTCAGCCTTCCCGAGTCGCTGGAATATCAAGTTTTCGATACTTCTCGAAATTTACATTTAGTTCGATGCAAATGGGTTAATACGTAGGTATATTCTTTATCCTTTCGCTTTTGTAACGACTAGAATCTTAGTACTCGTTGGATATACTTTTAAATAGATAATTGAGTTTATCGAGGAGATACATTTAAAGTTTCTTTTTGCTGCCGTTTAAGAGCTAGTTGGATTTTTCTCGCCAAGATATCTGGTTAGTCTTATCGCCACGTGTAATAGGAAATATAAATTTGTTCAGCGCGAGTGCTGTTACATTGCCTGCCTACGAATATTCGAAAGAAAGCGTATTAACGTGTTCCGTGACACGTGGGTGTGTGTCCCACGCTGAACTTTCCGTTCGAGCTGCTACCGCTCTCTCCTCTCTCCGATTCGAAGATTCCAGCGATAATTCGGCGGAAGGAAAACGGGAAATTTCCTCACCTCGTCGAGTCCCGAATAGATATTTTTAATTATTTCTCCGAGTCTCGCGAACGTCGCGACGCGAATAGAAAGTCACCGGAAACGCCAAAGTCGTTCTACGTCTTACCAATCACGATTTTTCCGGTCCTCGTTCGATCCCCGGATTCAAATGATTATTTCGATTCCGCTTTGTTAATTATTTCGTTGGTTGTTTCGTCCCGTATGAAATTGTCTGGGAAAGTCGCAAATATTAGCACGTCGCTTACACGTGTGCCAATAATGCCTTCGAGGTATCGAGTGCTTTTAACGTACGAATAAATTGTAAAATTAATTGCTTATTATTGGCAGCGATTGCTGAAAACCTTTTTCGAATTAATTTTCCCGATTATTTGTCGTGGAAATTAATTAATTGGTCGAAATGATTTTATATCATCGCATTGGGAATGAATATTACACGAGAGACGCGGTGTAAATTCAAACGGCGCGAATTTTTCACTTGCGAAAATTTTATACGGATGCGTCGACGTTCAGATTAGTATCGTTCCTCGAGTTTATCCGAGTGTCGTTGTCGAGCTTGGTCTGTTTTATAGTCATCGAGACACACCGGAGGTATAGCACTCTAGAGCAGAGAGAGAGAGAGAGCACGCGGTTTGAATTGCCGAGTCAATATCGAATTTTCGTCGGAAATAGTTTTGAGTTGCCGCATGCACGGGATGTATGGATCATAGGTGGATAATAGAGATGATGGATATCCATTAATGAGAAGCATTAGCGAAACTGCAGAGAAGCATGTCGATAATTCAGGTCAAGTGTTCGAAATCGAGCATATTATATACCGATAAGTCATCGATCTACTTCCAGATCAGCTAAATGAAGACTCGCGTTAAACTCCCACCCTGCCGCATAATCAAAAAGCGATCGAGTATCGCGTAATCCTCGTGAAAAAGGATTAGACTCCGTCGGAAGAAAACCCCGAAGAAATTTCGATTAGGTATCCGAGCGTAAGCAGGAACCCAAGAAGATCCGAGTTAAACTCATCCGGGGTAAAATCTCGAGGAGAGTTAGGGTTAATTAGAAGAAGAGATAGGTAAAAAGAAGAGAAAATCGGAAAAAGAGTTAGCTTTAGGAGCAGGATGAAGATCCCAGAGAGAGTTAGGTGGAGCTTAAGAGAAGAAAGAACCCGAAAGGACTTAGCTCGAACTTTGAAAGCAGGAAAGCACCGAGAGAGGAAAGAAACCTCGGTTTTGGATTAGGTTGTTGGAAAAATCGAAGAGGAGAGAAGAGGAGAAGAGAGGGAAATGGAAACGAAGAGAAAGAGAGAGAGAGAGTGAGAGAGGGAGGAGGTGGACAACAGGTGCGACGCCGAGGACACGTTGCGCCGGGCGGAGCGGAGCGGAGTCGGAGCGGAGTCGAGTAGGAGGAACGATGGAAGGTACCGATGACCTTGGAGTTAATACACCAGCCGGCCGGGTCCTTCGTCCTTGACTTTCGGTGCGATATATCCCGGCGCGGTGGTAGCCACGGCGACCTCATCGGCCCTCGTCCCTGGAGAGAAGAAACGAGGAATCGAGCGGCGGGAACGGCACGCATAGCCGGCTTCTTCGGGTGCGATGAACCCGATAACGCCGCCTCGGCCGACGTAAAATCCTCCTGCCGTGACGTATTCCATCGCTTATATCCCGGCCGGTCTCGATTTCTCTTCCTCACCGTTATCGAGAACTCGCGCGACCGAAATCGGCTCGGCTCCTCGCGCCTCCTTCCACCAATCCTGCCCGATCTTCGCCAGTTTACCACTGGGTTACCAGTCGCTCGCCATCGAGATTGCGGTTGCGCGCCTCGATATTGCAAGGATATCGAGATGAGCCGTTTCTTTTTCCCCAACTGCGGCTGCAATTCCGAGCAGACGCGATCTCGCTTCCAGACCCGGTTCCACCCGTTTTTCGCTTCTGTTTTTCCTTCTCCAAGATTTTCGCGATTTTATTTAACCCCTGATTTTTTAAGGTAGATTCGTAGCTTGTATTTCCGCGGATTCGATGTAGACAGAGTCCCATTGGCGTAGCCGAAACGTGTATATTCCTCGCGACATTCGCGATGTGTCGAGTATCTCAACGTTTCCATCTCGCATCTCGATTCTCGTACCGTGTTACACCAGAAATCGATTCGTAGCGTCGATCGACATCCAATTCGCGTGTGTGCATACCGCTCTGTCGCGCGAATTCGATCTTCGAGGTTTAATGCTCTCGCAAAGTTGCATCGCGAGACGGGATTGTTAAAAACGAACGATGACGAGAGGCTAAACGGGAAAGCGATCGTATCGGTTGGAGGAGGGAGGAAAAAGTTGGAAGAAGCGACCGAAACGTCGGAGGAGGAGCGGAGACGCTGGTTTCGCCCGGACGATTCAGGTAACACGAGCTTGCGGAGCCGTTTAAAAAGAAGAATCGTCGGAGTTGCAGGCTCGAGGCCCGAGATCTCGGGGCCTGGCCTCGACCGTGTCGCGCGGGCATCGCCGCTCCGATCCCCGATTCCGTTGACCTTGCGGTTAATTTTGAAACTCGCGCGCAATCCAGCCGCGTCGCCAGAATTACGTCGTAAACAAAGAGAGAAGCTGCTGCCCGCGAGCTTATTTTCGGCGCGGCCGATAACCGCGGCCCACTCTTGCCAGCTCTCCTCTGGAAACCACCTGAGAAACCACGCGAAACTAAATTTCCCACTCTTTCCCGATCGTTTCTTCCACTTTGTCGAAGACTCTGCGTGAAAATTCGCGGCGGATTCCAAGGGAGTGGACACACTGGTTGGAGCTTAAGAAAGAAAAGAGGAGGACAGGTGGAGCGGTTTGGACGGGTTCCATATCTTGCCGTGAAAGACCATGTAAATCTTAGCCGTTGGCTGGTTAATCGTACGCTTGTTTTCCGCTGGTTCTTTCCGCGTGATTGAGTCACGATTAATGGAGACGTTTTACGAGGCTGCTCGCGAGTGGGCGTCGTTAAAACTCGGGAAATCGGGAACAAATAGGTCGACGACCTTCGCGTAAGGTGCTATTTCCACGCGAGTAGAAATATCGCTCTATAAATACCTGGGCCGGAGGGTCGACAAATTTTTCAACGCGCCTTTCTCAAAATCGCGTCTGCGCGGCACAGGCCGAGGGCATCTCGCGTCTTCCGAGCGAGTTTGCTCGACGCGAGATCGGCCTGAGAGGATCGCGGAGTCTCGAGGACTTTGTCCGTGGAAATATTACCGAAACGGAATCGTCCTGTAGCCTAACTGAGAGGTTCGCAGTGTCTTTATCCGTGGAAACGCTACCGAAATCGAAAGAACTCGAACGAGAAACCGAGATCTCGACGAAGAAGGATAGTCGATCTCGCTCTGCCAACGTTTCTCGTATAAAATCGCGGGGATAGATCGAAAGACGTAATTCTTCTCCGTCGAGTAGTTTCGATTCGACTATCGATTTGATCGGTAGCTAGCCGGTCATGGACGGCGAATTTCCGCGTAGCCATTAGAACTGGTTTGATCGCCGCGTGATCCAGGCTGTCGAGCCGGCACACGCCGAAGTTCCCGGCGTGAAACGCCTCTAATCCACCGGCGAGCACGCGCTCGCCTCCGATCCTCGCTCGCGCGATTAATCACTCTATTACATTAATCCGTCGCCGCCATTTATCTCGCGGGACGTGGCGGCCACGCATAATGCCGGAATCCTGCGTCCTTCGAACGCAACGCGACCGATAATTAAAACGTAACTGATTCGACGTGACGCGGAGAGCTCGGCGAGCTTACGCGAGCACGCTCTACCCTTCTCGTTTCGCCGTGGAAAAACAAATCCATGGGGTGCGAGTCGATCAGAGGGTACGGAAGCCTTTTATTTTTCGAAATTAGAGTTACGATCTCGAGTGAATTATCGATTGAAAAGGCGGAGAAACGAGAGTCACGGGATGGGTTTAGAATAGAGATCGAGGATCTAGGGTAGTCGCGATTCGAAAATCACGGATGAGGATAACGGAAAAATTTCGCTTCGACTGGAAGAGGGAAAAGAGGTTGCTCGGTGGTAAATGGGTCGCGCGATAGCAGAAGTTAAAAGCGAGTGTCAAATGTTTCTCTCTTATTGCACCGGGGAAAGAATACGTCAGAGGACACTGCAAATAGAAGGAACGCGGTCTGGTAGAGTGTCGGAAATCGAGGTTACGTAATGATCCGAGCGTGAAACGCTTGGCGTTAGCGAAAGAAAACAGCGAGGAGGAAGCGAACGTTCGGTGGGAAGACGGGGAAGAAGAGGAAACGCTGGAACCGATAACGAAGACGGAAAAGGAGAAGAAGCGTCGACTCGTTGGCGTTTCCGCTTTGAACAAACGGAGACGAGGTCGATCTTAAAATTCCCCGTAACACCTGCATTTGCGGAACAATTCATCTCGGCGCGCAGCGTCTCTCTTTGAATCGAAGCCTTATCCGCGCGAACAATGGCACCACGCGTCCTCGAGCCGCAAAGGTAAGGCCGCGTCGGTCGCTTGACAGGTGACACCCTGTATATTCGTAGAAAACCCTGGGACGTTTTATTTTCGTAGACACGGCCGATGAACGTCTCTTCCGTCGAGAAGAGGACAGAGCTTCGGTTGCATAACGCAGAAGAGAATTTCGATTATACCGTCGTCAAGGATTTCCCGCGCTTCGTCGCCTTCGCTCCGAATTTTCCACCTCGAGTCTCGTCGATCGACAAAGATTTCCCTCGATCGCGAACCTTTCGCTGTTTCACGTCTCGTCTCGATATTTTTTTCCCATCGGCGTCCATCGGGTTTTCGTTGTTTCGCCGAATCGGAGGAACAAAAGCAAACGCGAGGACCGCGAAAATTCGCCGACACCGTGTCCTTTCTGCGGGGAAATTCAGCCGGAAGCGAAACAACCGGCGGTATCTGGAAATCACGATGTAAAAGATTCAAAAGCCCTCGTGCCGTCGAAAGGGGTAGCAGCGGCTAACGAGCCACGCGAAGCGCGAATTCGATTTACCCCGGTGAACCGGCGTCCGGGGGAGGAAAAAAAAAATTCATTTTCACGCGCGACGATACGACTCTCGTAAACCGAACTCTCGACAAACGCGGCGAAAGGGAGGAGGTGGGGCGTGGAAGGAGCGAGTAGTGTATCGAACGATAACCACCACCCCCGATAACCGCCCCCGCGTCTCGAGTTATCAGCGCGAGGGTAGGCCCGCGCCACGGGGACAGAGAGAGAGAGAGAAAGAGAGAGACTTTAATTACCGGCGGGTGAATTCGCAACCGGACGCACCCACGGGGCAGATTACCCCGGTAATATTACCGAGTTTTATTGCGGGGAGAGAAAAGTCGAGGTCTGAATGCGGCATGACTCACGGCACACTCATCTGGCACCGATGTTTCTGCTCTTATTGCAGCCCCTCGTCGCCCCTCCCCGCCTCCTCTCCGCCCCACTCTCATTCCTCTTGCTCTCCCGCGCGCCGACTTTCACCCTCCGTCTTCCCTCTCTCCTTCCACCCTTGGCTCTCTCCCACCTTCGCCATTCTTCGCCACCCTCGCCCTCGAGTCCTCCACCCTCCACCCTTCGCCCCGGCTATCCGTTTTCAGGTCTCCTTCGCTTCACCTCCGCCGTTCCTTCACCCTTTCTCCGCCGCTTCTTGCCACCCCCTCATCGGTCAGGCGAACCTTCCCCTTGCCCCTTTCTCTCGCTCATCAGCGTCGGCTGGGAAAATGAAAAGGCTCGCGTTTTTACGTGCTCGTCGGCGATGAACGCGCGCGAGCTGCCCGCTCGCTCGCTCGATCGGTCCAACCCTGCAGTTACGTCGCGTCGAGCCGCGTCGAGCCGCGTCGAGCCGCGTCGTCGGGGTGCGGCCGAGGAGGAGAGAAGGAAGGGGACGCGCGAGTTTCCCGCCGCGTGAAATAATTACGCGAAAGGGAGGCGACACCGTTTTCTACCGGCACGTAAGCGTAATGCGCGTTACACCGCGGAGCGCATTTAACGCGTGTCGCGGGGAGGCTGCGAGAGGGCTCGCCGAAGTCGAAGCTTCACCACTCGCGCCACTTTCTTCGCCGCGGCGCTTTCCGTTCCGCTCCGGGATCGAAGGAATCAGAGAGGTTTTAATCCTCTTAACGGTAACCGGATTTTTATTTCTCCGGGCCAGTCCGGGGTTAAGCTCGATCGCCGGCCCCCCGCGGGGAGGCCGGGAATTAGGCGTCGTCCGTTTGAAAATAGACTCCGCGGTAATGGTATTACGGCGAAATAGCCGTGATAACGATAAGCAAATAAGAGGAGTTTTGAAATATACCGACCGGGTGTGTTACCGTTTCCGAGTCACGTACCGTTGCAAGCGGGTTAATTGGATTTTTCGGCCAGAACTCGCGCGCGCACCTCTTTCGTATTTATCGGATTTATTAATTTTTTTTTCCCACCAGCGGATTTAAAGATTCCGCTTAATTACAGCTCGGGCCGCGCACGAATAATTGACTTTCTACCTGTCCGCTGGGTACGGGGACCGTCGTGTACAGGGTGAGTCGATAAGAATGGCCACCTGAAGCAACTCGACGCGTTCGCAAACACGTCGGAAACGTAAACCGATGCGATTTTACACAACCAAGCTACCTGGAAGATAACGAAGCTATTCCAAACATCTTTTATCGAAAGAATACCAAAGGAAAAACGCTATAATTATACCCAAGCGAGAATCGCGTGGTTGTTCGTTTAAAAGGAGACAGAAGGAAATAAATAATTAGAAGAGCATCGAAACGGTTACTCGAAATGAAATGAAACGAAATGTTTGGCAAGCGACACGCGTGTCCATTTGGAAGGGATTACAGGAGCGTTTATCCGGAGGCCCGCGACACCCGTGGTCCGTTAGTCAAGCTGCCACCCCTTTTCCTAAAGCCGAATCGCGCCGCGAGGGGTGGCCCGGTAATCTGTCCCGTATTCAACTCGCGCCCCAAACCGATCCTCGCCCCTTCGTGCCACCCCTTTCGGTCGCCGCCTTGAACACGTATCGTTTCGCCCCGATCTCTCTCTCTCTCTCTCTCTCTTTCTCTCTCTACGACGCAGAGAAGGGAGCGAAGAAGGGCGGGTACGCGAGTGGTGAGAATCGGACCAGGAGGAAGGGCGATTTTAATATGGAAGCTCGGCGACGCGTAGGAAAGCACCCCGTGCGCGCGTTAATAGTCGGCCTTTCTCGAAATCGTTTACGCGCAGAGTCCAGCCTGCCGGGTACCTCGTAATAGACCTCGCGAAGATTATACCGCCGCTCGTAATTGCATCGATCTCGAAAGTCAATCGCGATCGAGTGGAATGGAAAACGAGCAGGAGTGGAATATAAAAATCTCGGGAGAATCCTCGCGAAGATTCCCCTCTTCCCTCTTTCTCCTCCTCTGTCTCTCTGTCTCTCTTTCCCGTTAATAATAAGGACAGGTTTCTTCTCCGATCCGGGTTTCAATTTAAAACTGGTTTTCGGCGCGCGCACCGCGCGAAATTACCATCGGCGAAGGACGTTTCGCGATCCGATGCAATTTGTCGTGGATGACGAGCACTTAGGGGACGCGACCCACCGTCCCACTTGTTCCGTTCGATAAAATGTTAATAACCCTGTTTCCACGAACCGACGCGGCGTCGGCTGTGCTGGTATCGGCCTGTTGGTTCGGCCGGCGAATTAAAAACGCCGCGGACGATAACCGGCGCCGTAAATAGCGCGTCGCGGGCCGATAAAGGCGATCGGTAACAGACGTCGAAAGCGTCCAGAAGGAAAATGGCGCGTTGGACCACGGGGATGATAGCGACGCGTCACCGCGAGCGTCCTCGCGCCGGGATAATCTCCGGTGAATGGACGCGGAGCGGAGCGGAGAGGGCTGTAACGAGCTGGCGGCGGAGGAATCTCGGGAAAATCGAGGTCGCGCGTTTCCCTGCTCGATGAGAAACGTCGCCCGTGTCTTTTCGGCTTTTAGAACGGTAATGGCTGGTCGGGAAGTTTGATTGTCTTGGAACGTGGCTCGGTTACAGGCGCGGCCCGGAATTCGAGTGGCCGAGAATTTGGCTTCGCGGAGATTTAACATAGAGAGAGAGAGAGAGAGTTTCGGGGGTTGAAAGTGGAAATCGAACGGATCTCTGAACGTTCTCTCGTTTTGCTTCTTCCAGGCCTCAAATACCTTCACTCAGCCAGAATCCTGCACAGGGACATCAAGCCGGGAAACCTGCTCGTGAACAGCAATTGCGTACTGAAGGTAAGACTAACCGACGCCGACGACCACGCGACGTTGTTCTAGCTCGAAAATAAGAGAGAAGGAAGCTGTCGGTTGGTGGCCGGCGAGAAAATTACACGTATTCTTCGCGAACAGATCTGCGACTTCGGTTTGGCCCGAGTGGAAGAACCGGATCAGAACAAGCACATGACCCAGGAAGTGGTGACGCAGTATTATCGTGCGCCGGAAATCCTGATGGGAGCGCGACACTACACGGCCGCCGTGGACGTTTGGAGCGTAGGTTGCATTTTCGGCGAGCTCCTTCGTCGGCGGATCCTCTTCCAGGCGCACAGTCCTGTGCAACAGGTTAGTCCTCGCATCCTCCGGTCCTCGCACTTGCTCTTCTTCGCGGATACATGCAGGACATAGCCGAAGGAATCGTTTCCTTGCCGCGATTCTCGCGGACTCGAGCGGGAACGTTCCTTCGTCTCTTCCAAACTTTAGCCATGTTTTCTCTCTAGCTTCTTCGATCGCTAGAGATACCCTAGATACCGAAATCGACCAAAGGCGTGTCTGTCCATCGACGCGCGAGAGTTACGAGAGAGACGAGGATGTGTCTATACGTAACGATTCGTCCTCGTCCCTGTACGTGGTCGTAAAGCTTGCCGTGGTGGAAGAGAAAGTAACGAAGGGTGGCGGTGGTGGGGTGTAGGTTCTAAAATCGAGCACGTTCTCATTCGCTTTGCAGCTGGAACTGATCACGGAATTGCTGGGCACGCCGACCCTCGAGGACATGAGGTTCGCGTGCGAGGGTGCGAGATCCCACATACTGAGGCGCGCACCGAAGCCACCCTCGCTGACGGCCCTCTACACCCTTAGCAGCCAGGCGACGCACGAGGCCGTCCATTTGCTCTGCCAGATGCTAGTCTTCGATCCTGTAAGTTTCCCGTCTCTCGCCCGGCTGCGAATATTTATTTATCGATCCCCGGCTCGACGGTAAACGCACCGACGGAAATAACACGGGGGTGCTTCCCTCTTTTCTTCCTTTCTCTATTTCTTTTTTTTTTCTTTCCCGAAACGTCGCGTATGGAAAGTCCGATGGAAAGTCGACGATGTCCGAGATATAACACGACGGAAATTTTAGCCGGGAGGGAGGGAAAGTGCGTATCGAAGGGGGAAGGAAGGAAAAATCGAAGGAATTAAACAGGAGTTAAACTTGCGACTTGACTTTCTAAAACGAACCGCCGGTGAATATCGTTTCGCGGACTTTCCTCGAGCGAATCGTTGGGAACGGTGGTCGATACCGGTCGCAGACGAGCCCCGTCGAGGAACTCGGAAAGTTGGTCAGCCGGCAAGAAGCGACCGCGGCTCTCTCAACCGAGTTGCAAACTCGCGTCCTCTGTTTACCGAGGAACGCGCAACTTCTCGCGGTGGAAGCGCGACGTTATCAGTCGTTAACCACCCTTATCGACGTCCGCGGCGACGCGATAAGTCGTCGAAACGGTCGCCGCGTTCCGTTCGGGCAACTCGGAAAGTTCGCGAACTCGCGATTGCGAGAGCGACCAATCGCTCGCCGCCTTTTTCGCCGCTCGGCAACGAGAGAAAGAGAGAAAGAAGAAGGGAAGGAGCGGAAATAATAACTGCGGGATAAACGACTGGAGAACGTTCCACGTGTGGCAGTTCGTAAAAAATGCTTCGAACGAGGGTCGCGACATCGTAAAATTCTCGCCGACACCGTGTTCATAACGAAAGTTGCAATAAAATATTTTACTGTCGACTGTCCTGTCCGACTCGGGAGAAAAACGACGGCGACGATGACGACGACCGCGACGACCGCGACGACCGCGACGACCGCGACGATGACGACGACGGGGAAAAAGGAGGCGAGATAAAAAGACAGAGGAAAGGAGAAACGGGAACGCGAGGAGCGGCCGGCGTCGGCGTCGCGACACGCTGTTTTTACTACGAGTGCCCGCCACATTCGTCAGAATTTCGGTGAAACGAGTCTCCGGCGTTATTGGCTCCGGTCGAACGAGATCCGTCCTTGCCGGGCACTTCTTCGAGCACGCCAACGCAGCCTACTTTCCCGAATCCCGGTCCTCGAGCTCGTTCTTCCGATCATTCGCGATCTTTCCGTCGAATAATGGCCGTTTCGAGTAACGAACAAAAAATTACGAATAATCGAGTCGAAGTTTCAACCCTGTTCTCGAAACGCGTACGATTTTTTCGTCCTCTAGTCTTCGCGTGATACCTCGTACCGTCATTGCAAACGAGAGGAAACCGCGGTTTCGTCCAGGCTTAATTAGAATCCAAACTTCGTCGAACGGAAACCCGTAGGAAGTCGGAAGCAACGCGGAGGCAGAGTCGGATAGATTAAACTCGAAGGCGCCGCGAGAAACGCGGAGACTCGCGGTTGGTTCCTCGGGAATTTTCGGTCGAACAGGCGTCGATCGTCGACGACTCGCGACGCGATTTCTCGAGACGAATTACTCTCTCGCGAGCTGAGTGTCGGGTGATCTAGGAGGATCGCGGCGTGTCGCGAGCTTATTAACGATCGGCCGTGGATCGGTCGGCGGAATCCGCTCGGAATCCGCTCGGCCACAGGCGGTAAATTCGTTTTTGCCGGGAACCGTGCTCGAGCTC
This sequence comes from Euglossa dilemma, assembly GCA_002201625.1. NCBI lineage: Eukaryota > Metazoa > Arthropoda > Insecta > Hymenoptera > Apidae > Euglossa > Euglossa dilemma. The sequence continues at coordinate 4,189,190 of NIJG01000161.1, forward strand.
GGTTTTTCCCACCTCCTGGGAGGTTAACACGGTTAACTGTCCCCGTAAATAGCCGGAGTGGCGGAGATCGATGGTTTTCGAGAGGCGGCCCGCTATGTATCGATCGTTCGTTGACCCGGTTCACGAACTTCCCGCAGGACAAGAGGATCACCGTGGTGGATGCACTGGCGCATCCTTATCTGGACGAAGGGAGACTGAGATATCACTCGTGCATGTGCACGTGCTGCTACACGACCAGTGGCGGGCTGAGACAGTATACGGGTGACTTCGAGCCTGCCACGTCCCATCCGTTCGACGATCTCTGGGAACGGAAGCTCACCACCGTGCAGCAGGTGAAAGGTAAGGGAAGATCGGCGAATAAAACGGTGTTTAAACGGCTTCGTCGGACGGTTATCGAATTACTCCCGAAATCGAAGCAGACTTCTCGACGTCTCTTCCGTTCCGCCGAGTTCTCGTCGCGAGATTCTCGAGTCGAACAACGGATTTCGCGAAATTCCTCGCGAAGAAGACGCGGAGCACGCGACTTTCGAATCGCGACGGTGGAAAATTCGCGAACGGAGCGAATACGAAGAGACAGAGACGCGGGGTTCTGTGCACGGCGAATTTACGAGACACCGGGCTCGACCGAGGGATGAACTCGTCTGGTGCGGTCGTAATAAAACGAAAGGACCGTTTCTTATCGCTTCTCGCGGTTCTCCATCCGAGAAATTTGCCGCAGACGAATATTCCCTTCGTCGGTTCGGTGTGAATTTCGAGTCGAGATTCACGCGAGGAATTTATTTCGTCGCGGATTTGATAACGCCGATCGACGAACCCCGTATCCGTCGCCGATCGTCTTAGCTCGGATTCAACCCTCGTACTCTCGTGGTCCAGTAACGAGGAGCTTTCGTCGAACGGTAGTAAAGAGCGGAACCGGCGGAGAATTATTAGCGAAAGGGCGAGTTTGCCAACAGCTCGCGACACGGCGCCGGATTAATCGCGGGTTTCGCGCCCCGTTGAAAAATGCGTCGCCGTGACTCACGCGGATTATTAATAGCGAACGTCTTGGACACGTGGCTGGAACCGCACGCGGGCACACACGGCGACACACACGGCGATAGACGGTTGCGTGCATGCGGCCGCGATAAATCATCGTTTATCACTGGGGGTCCGGCGAGTTATCGCAGCCGACTTTCTTCCCCGCTAATCGTCCAAGAAACTGGGTCTAATATCGCGTTTAAAAAAACGCACGCCATTCGCGCGTTAGGACCCCTCGCGAATTCCATCCCTCTCCGGGTGTCCGCGACTGTTCCACGATTTCGCTTTCAGATACCTACCCGGTATTTAGATTTCTCCGACCCTAGCTTCGTTGCTTCTTTTAACAACGCCGCCTCTGCATTTGCATTCTCATTCGCATTCGCGCTCGGAACCGCTGTTTTAACACCGCGATACGTTACTCGATATCAAAATCCTCCCTTCCGGACGCTACTTAAACTCGCGAATCTCCGAAGTATATAAACGTAATCGAATTTTCGGACACACTCGGGGTAATATCGCGAAAGTATCGATCTCCTTGCGATCCATTAACGTCAGCCAGGGCACGATCTCGCATAAATTACCGCTATCGAGTCGGCCGGTACGTAACAGGGCCGCGGGATTATCATAGACAGCGCGTCTAAAGCGTTTGATTTCGCATTCGACTTGTCATACGGCTGGCATGCGATGCTCGTAACGAGTAATCGCGTTTGCCGTGTTGTCGCGACTGGAACAGTCGCGGACGGCTGCACGTGTCCGCGAAAGGTGTCGCAAGACGAAACGCGCGCGAATCGTTACGGCCGCGAACAAAGAAGTCTCTCGGATACCGCGTCCGGGAAAAATTTCTAACCTTAACCAACTGGACCACGAGATAAAGGGTAAAGCGCGATCGCGATTCCTCCCCGAGGGGTTTGCGAGGGGTCCGCGAGGACGAGGCTCGGTCCCCGGGGGCCGGACGCGCGACCAAGCGTCCCCGCCTCGCCGGTGCAGCGGAGCCGATAGAACCAGCATTCACCCGACAATCCGACGTTGTCTGTTTCAGAGGAAATGCACAAATTTATAGCGGAACAGCTGAACACGTCGCGCGTGCCGCTCTGCATAAATCCGCAGTCCGCGGCGTTCAAGAGCTTCGCAAGGTAAGCCGTAGGTGGCGGATCATCCAGATTGTAAAACGATCGATTATTACAAGCAGACATATAAGCAGATACGATGATATTGGTTAGGATAAGAGAAGGAAAGCCCGGCTTCCGGCCGGTTTATAGGGACAGATCTGTTCGAGATAAACGGGGAGACCGGGTCCTCGAGAATCGAAGAGCCTCCTTTCACCGAACTTTCCCCTCGATGACCAGTGTCCACACGATCCTTTCTCCTTCGAAAGACCAATTAAAACCGAAACGAAACGAAATACGAAAAAAAAAATAAAAATAAAATCAAAAAAAAAAAAAAAAATACGAAAGGAAAGGAATAAATAAGAGGAGAGGAAAACGAAAAGTCGATTCGAGTCTCGTGCGATGGTAGAAAGGAAAGATAGAAAAGACAAGTGAATGTATATAGACAAACGAATGTGGAGATCGGAGAGGGTGGGAGTGGGAGAAGAAGGCGCGCGTGTGCGTGAAAGAGGGAGAAAAAGGGTTCGCAGAGGGGCACACAGTGTACATACATTTTCCTTCCCCGTCGAAGTCGATGCGGTAAGAACAAGCTGGATTAAAGCGGGAGGAAGAAAGAGGGAGAACAGGGAGAATGAGAGATAGAGAGAGAGAGAGAGAGAAAGAAAAGAGCGAGAGAAAGAGGACAAAGGAGGGAGGAAAAGGAAAGGAGGAAAGAAAAAAAGGCAGAGAAACGGGCAAGGGCGTATCGTAGACGGAAATTAAAAAAGCGCGGAGAACGAGAGAGAGAGAAAGAGAGAAAGTGGGGGAAAAGAGCGGGAAAGCTGACGGGGCAAAGAGGGGTGGTAAAAAGGGAGAGGGTCGGGGCGAAACGATCGAAACGAGCCAGGAGAGAACGATCTTTTGTCCCTGGACGACCCTCTCCTGTCGACGTCCTTTTGCCATTTCGGCCCTCGAGAAACCTACCGAAAATTACGCTCGGTCCTTCCACCGAGCTCCATAACCGGATTAAGAATTCAACCTCCCCGTGTTGCGTCCTGTCGCGTTTTCTTTCGCTCGCGCGAGTCGCCAGAGCGTGCGTTGCACGCGCGCGTGCCCCGCGTATCGCGCGTACACGCGCGCCGGTGCCGCGTACTCGGTCCGCGTGTCGCAACGGTATCGGTAGAACGATCGAGCACACGATCGCGCCTTTTGTCCCGATATACGTGGAGAGAGAGAGAGAGAAAGGGGAGGAGAAACGGAGGAGAAGAGAAAGCGACGAGAGGAAAGAGAAAGAGTCGAACCCACCCCTGCTGTCACCGTGACAGACGCTGTGTGCGAACTCTCGGTGTAAAAAAGACACGGTGAAAAGAGATAAGATCGAGATCTCGAGAGACAAAAGAGAGTGTCATGAAAGGAAAAAGAAAAAAGGAAAAGAAAGGTCATCAAGGTCGAAAGTAGAAACGATCAATGCGTACGAGAGGGGAGAGCTTGTTCGAAGAGAAAGAGCGTGCTTAGAAGTTACGATAGATAAATTAATCCCCTAGTCCCTTAAGAAAACCAAGGCAAATAAAAAAAAAAATATAAAAATATATATGAAAAAGTAGAAAAAAAAAAACAAAACAATTCATTCTTTCTTTTCATATGTGATCTTGAAGTGTGTAACATTGTTTCTCGTGTTGCTTACTGCCGTCAAGTTAGAGCAAGCCGATCGCCGACCCAGCGCCCTACGCCGCGTATACGTACACGTTACTACCACTACCAGTACCGAATCAGCTATCTACCACTGTCAGCTACTATCGACTACTACCGCTATCGTCTACCACTACTACTACTACCGCTACTACCACTACTACTACCACTACTACTACCAATCGTGTTACGTCTCCTCCTGAACGAACCGAACGAACAGAGAGTCAGCTCTAGCCGGCGTGACCTCGCTCGCTGAGGTACTTGAACAAACCATTTTACCAAGCATATCTTTTTTGCGTTTTCTCTTTCTTCTTCTCATATCTGTCCGTGTTTCGTTTCCCATTACGACCAACTCTTTCTTTCTTCTACCTCTTCTTCTTCTTCTTTCTTCTAGCTATCTTTCATCTAGTCTTTTAGTTTCACCCTCTTTGATCAACATGTTACTATATATATATGGTATACCGTCTTCGTCTCACTGTCCAACTCTTACCTCGCTTACTTACGTCTCTTTCTTTCTCTTTCTGTCCCTCTCTTCTTCTTCCTCCTCTTTTCTTTCTTTCCTTCTCTCTTTTGTTTTTCTTTTTTCGTTAAATAGAGACTTCTGTATGATTGATACTGTGTATATATAAATATACGAATATATATATACATATATATATACCGTGGATGAAGCGAAGCTAAACGAGCATAGTCGAATACCAGTTTGATATATACGTATATTATGTGTATATATATGTATGGTGGATCCTCGTGAGATACACGTTGCCGGATGCACGCCAGCGACCAGCTCGCTCGACCGACTTCCGATCCGGGCCTGACACGATTCGAGAAGCCTTCCCCGGGCTACTTGGAATCGTAAATCTCCTATAATCGAGTTTGTTCGCTCTCTATTGGCCTGCTCCTCGAAGGTCTGCCAATTTTAACGATCGATCGATCCCGTTTGTTCCCGATTTCAAACGCGCGACCGGAAAACGAGAGACGGTAATTAGCGCGGCGGGTTAAAAACCGAATAGAGGGGTAAAACGCGGGAATTCTACGAGTTTTTCCCTCGTGCTCGCGTGCGTGCTTTTTTCGGACGGTTAAATGGCCACTCGGAGTAGCCAGTTAGACGCAGCGGGGGCGACGCTCGACGCCCGCGACGCTTCTCAATGCCCGCGATGGAGATAAAGAAGCGACGTCTCTGCCTTTCGTCGAGTTCCGTCGAGTTTCGTTCGGCAGAGACGCTAATTAGCGACAGTTGCGCGCGCGAGCAATTAACGAAACCTTTAACCGGGCCGGAACGACGCGGGGAAAAGCTGTGTCGAGCGGGAACGGTATCCCGCGTAATCGCGGGAAGATGAACGGACGAGATTAAACGGTCGAGCGGGAAGTTGGGATCTTCGAGGAGCTCGAAAGGGATAAAACCGTGGTTGTCGTCGCGGCGTCTTATCTCGTCGCCGCGATAACGATCGAGGAAACGGGGGGTGATCGCGCGAGGGGCGAATTGATCGCGAAGCAACGGTGTCGCGTCCCTGTTTTTTAAAGCAGACCGTGCCAACTTGGAGTGGCTGGTCGCTGGTGCGTTTACGTTTTGATCGTGAGTCGCTGTGAAAGTGGTACTTGTAAATAACGCTGAGAGAGAACGGCTGAAAAGAGCGCTTTGTTGGACACGAGGAGTGTAAGAAGGCCTGATCAACCATGCAGCCTTCAGTTGAGAGAAACGGGCCCGAGGAGACAAAATGAAAATTCATCGAGAAAATCCGATGAACGGGACGAAGAGAACCGACACGGGGAAAACGAAAACTCTCTTTCGTGGTGCACCTGGGTTACGCATATAGACCGGGGACCTCTGCCTGATCCCGTCCTCCAATCACCGACACCCACCAACGCGCGTATCCCGGACACGTACGATTTACTACCCCAGTCGAGTGTGCGGACGACGTAGAAAAAAAAAAAAGAATACGACACCACCCTCCTGTCATCCATCGTCCAGAACGATCCTTGCGCATCCTTCGTACCGATAGTTCTTTCGATCGACGATTTTCGACCGGAAGACCTGGCGTGATCTGGCTGTTGGCACAATGACCGTAATCTTCGAGCTATTTTTCCCGAACACCCGCGTGCTTTTTCCGATATACAAGCGTGTTCGTCGCCCGGCCACGCGAGAACCGAGGAAACGGGGGAAAACGATCTCCCGTTTTCAATTTTTTTCTTTTTCATCGGACTCTCTCCGCAACGGACAGATTCTATTTTTTTTTTCATCTTGTTTCTGCCCCTTCGTTTTTTGTTTTTTTTTCGTACGCTGCGTATGTGACATATATCTGTATTTTTTCCACCATTCTCTTTTGCCAAGGTTGTACGGTAGAATGGTAAACAACGGGTACGAGGCTGAAAAGAGAATTTTTGCCGGCACGGCACCGGGGCGACCACGCAGGCCGCGTGCACGTGCTCTTCGGCCAACAACCGAACACCCGCGAAGCCATTACTGTCATTTAGCCAAGTCCGGGACGCGACATGGGTTTTTCGCCGGAAATTTCCCCGACCCGAGGGTCTGCTTTGCCAAGCGACGACGATCCACCGTCTCCGACCGAAGAAATCGACCTTCCGGTTCACCGTACCCTCCGATTGCTTCGACTATTCCGAGTTCGAACTTTCGCCGAATACGAAAAGAAACATCGTACGTTCGTTTCTTCCGCGCGAAGATCCAAGTTTTCGTGATCGCGTGTCGAGGAAACCCTTTTTTCCGCGAAATCCGAGATGGTCGCGAGCGGAATCGCGCGAAAAACCGTGGCGTGCGAACGTCGACGGGCTAACGACACGCGCGGCGTGACTTTCAACGCGGTCGCGGCGCGGAGCGGAGCGGAACGCAGGAAGGAAGCGACTCCTCGCGACGGTTGCCACTTTTTCGAAGTCCAGAAATAATTTCGACGACGACTCGCGTCGGTGGCGGTGCCTCGGTCGACGAAGGGGCCGAAGAGGGGGCGCGCGAGGACCAGGGAGAGAGAGAGAAAAAAAAAAGAAAAAGTAATAAGAGCGTATCCCTTTTTTTTCGACCGCTTTTGTTTCCGTGCTATTTTCGCGACTGACTTTTCCCGCGAGCTTGGCAAAGCAGAGCACAAAGGCCGTGACAGAGACAAAAATCGGAGGCGGAGAACGCGCGCGCGTCGAGAGGGAGGAACGAGCGAAAGTTGTAGGCCGGCTTAAAGGGTGGCTAAAAAATACGGCGGAGACGAGAAGGGGAGACGTTGCAAGGAACAGACGAGACAAACAGGAAAGAGAGCTAAAACGAGACACGTCGAAATGATCGGAAAAAAAAAATACATATGTATCTATGCAAAAAGAAAAGAAAAAAAAAAAGTAAAGACATCTTCGAGAGTATAATCAGACTGTATAAAATATCAAAAGAAAAAAAAATACGAGAAAAGAAACGAATCGTTATGTGGAATCGTGATTAACGGCCGGCTGTCACACATGCTGACAGCTGCATGGAAATCAGATGAAGCGTTTTTGTTCTTTTGTTCAGCTCCAGACCTGTCGGTCGCAACCCCCCCTTTTTTTCCGTTGTCTTCCCGGCAACGCAGAATTTGAAGAGTCGAGTCTCGCGGGCTGTCACGTAGCGCGTTATTCGCGGCCTCGCTGTGCATCTCGAGCGTTTTTTTCTCCTGTCCCGAAACCGTGTAACCGATTACACGATCAAAGAGGGACCGTGTGACGCAACGATCGAGAAAGAAAGTGATCGTGGCCGATCCCGAACGTCCACGCGACTCTTCGAATCGATCGTCACGAGAACGCAGAGCGTTTCCTCGGTCGAGGAGGGTACACGCACGAAGGAACGGACGCGGTCTGTCGTGGTAGCTCGGCACTCGCCGTAATTGCTCGCAGGCGATTCGCTCGCCGGTGCTCGCACTTGTTCCGTTCATTCATCGAGTATTACAGTACGTAAAAACGAATTAGCCGACGCATAGAACCGTAGAAGTAATGCAGTATGGTACACGATCGAGGCACACGGTAGAGAGATCAAAGTATAGTCTTACAAACCCCGTAGTTGTTTCGTTCTAGAACCATCACCATGCGTTCTTCCGCCGAGATTCCATCTTTTCTTTCTTTCTTTTGTTTTTTAATTTTTTACCAAATTCTTTATCATTTCTGACCACTCGCTGCGGAATGTATCTCGTTTTTGCGTTGTTTCTCTTTTTCTTTCCTTTTTTTGTTATTATTTTCTAATTACTTGTTCTCGTATGTTCATTCGTTTGTTTGTTTTTTTTGTTTTGTTTTGTTTAATCGTATCACGTACGGTGTACCGTTACTCTGGTTGAGTTGTTACGTTTTGCCATCCTCTCACCGATTGTATTTCGACACTTTCGAGACGCACTGCTGCCACTCGTTGACGATATGCTGCCCGCCCCCCGTACCCCTGTTTTTTACCACCACATATCATCCCTCTGCCCGATTGTTTAGCCGACGAAACTCGAAGTGCCGTTTGAACGAATGCTTTCGACGATTGCCCACGTGGTGGAAAAACCTTTCTGATAGCGAGGAGCACTTTGCACTTTCGTCGTGTACAGTTCTTAGTGTTCAAATCTCTGCGCGGGGGTGTCGTCGAGCCAGCGGTACACGGGGGGTCTCGTTTTTTTTCATCGCGCGGTCACGATTAGCAATTCTCGAACGTATAACCGTAGCCGGCTGTATGCTATAATGATTCGTGTTGTTGGAAAGTTGCAGAAAAGAAAACGAATTCGTGGAGTCGTCTCGTTGATCTTGGCTCGAAGATACCCTCGACTGTGGGGCTTAGTAAAGCTGCTAAAAATACGAAGAGGACGAAGAAGACTCGCGCGTAGCGATAATATAGCGAGAAATCGCCGTTTGCGAGATTTTACCAAGTCCCCAGTCCACCGGTGTGTTGTTCATTCGGAACACGGCACGGAGTACCGGAGATTTGAAAAAGTAGCTACACCTCTGTTTTCTCCCGCAAGTCACTTGAGCGAGTATACACCCCCGAGTAAAAAAAAGTAAAAAAAAAAGAGCGTGCGACGGAAAGAGAAAGAACGAAAAAAAATGAACGAAAGAAAAAAAAAAAATACGTAAAAAAAAAAGACTCGTTTCCCCTAAAATGGCAAGCACTAATGATCTGTTCGTACGACTTGCAGCTCCACGGTGGCTCATCCCTCGGAATTGCCACCCTCTCCTCACCAGTGGGAATAAAAATCTTCTCCGAAATCGCGAACACGGATGACGAATGCGCGGCCGACTATTCGCTTCACGCGAAGAGACGTTGAAGAATTTTCGACAGCCTGAGGAAGGAGACGAGGAAGAAGGCGAAGAAGAGAAGAAGGGGTTGGAAGAGTGCGGGAGAAGAAGGAAAGAGAGACGGGACGAAGGGAGAGATAGGGAGAAAGAGGGAAAGAGACAGAGAGAAAGAGATAGACAGGAAGCGGGAAGACGGGGAGAGAAAGTACAGGCTGAAAGAGAAACGGCGCGAGGAAGCAAAGGGAAGAAGGAAGAGCAGCGAGAGCGGAGAAGGGGGATACGGAAGAAAGAGAAGAAGGAGAAGAAGGAGAAGAAGAAGAGCCAAGAGAGACAATAGACTGCCGAGCACTGAAGCCTCAATTTTCGACTAGCTGATATGTATATACATAGACACGTGTATGTATATAGATATCGATAAATATATATTATACATACCGCTGTATACATACGAGAGGGGGAGCCTAGGGAGAAGAAATACGCAGACGCAAAAAAGGGCACGCGATACGAAGAGAGCACAGCCGGGGTGAGAAAGAAGAAGGATCAGAGGAGGAGAAGAAGAAGAAGAAGATGAAGAGGCCGGAAGGCGAGATCGGAGTTTCGAGGGATCGGAGTTTCAAACGGGGCTATACAGAGAGAATAGCCGCGAGAGAGAAGAATGCAGGAGGAGAACGTTACACGTAGCTTGTAAGGGAGGGTCGAAAAGACGGGCCAGTCTTCTTTTATTTTCTTTTCTTTTTAGATTTTACACGCTTCTCTAATCATATTGTACATGTACACGCGTAAAAACACGGCCGCTGCGGCGCGTTTGTATAAACGATCGAGGATCAACGAGGGAGAGAGAGAAAGGTGGCCGAAATCGATCGTTCTCTCGTCGAATGTGATCGACCAAGCTCTGTCTACGTGTAATATATACCGGGCGCGGTTCCCTCGTCGGCGAAGCCGAGAACGAGACGAAAAGGAGCGTTTCAGAGTACCTCGCGAGTACTCCAGTTTACCTTGTACCTGCTGAAGCGGAACAACCGGAGAGAAGCGTCGTTTTTCTCCATCGGAGAAGCCGTCTCGGGTCTCGAGTCGATGGTGATCGACGAGGAGGGCCGTGCACACGCAACGGGATCGATGGAGGGACCCTTTCGATTTCAACCACGCGCTCCGCGCAGCCCTAGCAAACGTTATTAACTCGCAAACCTTTGTAATTAGCGTGTCCCTTTCACGGCGCACCACCATCAGCCACTTCGTCGAAGAAAGAAGAAGGAGAAGCTGCTGCGCGTGAAGCGAGCACGGAAGAGGAGAGAGAGTCGCGAGAGTGCTGGTCAGAGAGTCCTGGATGCTGATGGGATCTTGAAGCAACGTTTCCAGAAGTTTAATCGTTTCACTTCGATCGAGGATCGGGACGTGCTCGAACGGAGGAAGGAAGATGGTGGAAGAATCGTTTCGATGCCGACGATCTCGGTGAATGCTGCTCAATCGACCGGACAACCATGGATTACGATCTGGATCCTCGGACCAACCCACGGAGCGCGTGGACGATTCGCTCGCGAAGAAAGATATTTCGCGACGAGGAGCGAACTTCCGCTTCCTTCCGTGCAGCAGACACGCGCGAAAGCTCGCTCTAGTTTCCGTATCGCGTCGCTGCGAACGTTTTAGTTTATTTAGCGAGACACGAACGGCTTTGACCCGTGGGATCTCTGTAGAATGAGCGAGGGATGATAGGGTTTCGGTTCTCGCCGCTCGGAGACGTCGCTGGAGACGTCGCTCCGGAAGAGGAGGAGGCGATGTGGTTTCTCCGCTGCCGTGGAGAAGCCAGCCTCTGTGTCCGAAGACGGCCGGGAATCGCGCGGATTCCCGGCTGACGACGATGGACGAGGATCACGCGTGGAGGATCGCACGCGATTTAATTCCAATAAACAATGCACTGCCGAGGAATCGCGGCGAGCGCGAGGGTATCGCGGACTCGTGGAGAGCTCGAGAGGAAGGAGAAAAGAAGAAGCAGATGGTGTTGGAAGGAAGACGGATCAACGAGGGGAAGAACGAAGAGGGATTGTTGGAATCGCCCAGAGTCGTCTTTTCGTGTAGATAAATAGACGTTCTAGTTTAATTTTCCGAGACTTTACGTATAAGCGCTTCCGTGCGAGATCTCGCTTTGGTTTTTCTTTCTCTTTAGACTTCAACGATCGCTCGAACCGCGGCCTCCGGAGTCTGGAAGCTTTTGCGAACCCGATTGCGTTTGAATTTACCCTTTAGTTTCGTTCTGTTCGCGCGTAACGACGCCGTCGACGAACGGTCCCCCGTTTGTGTAATTGCCCGGTCGAAGGGTGTTCTGTCCCTCGGCACGGGCAAACGCCGAGACCGTCTCGTCGACCCCGTCCGATGTGTTTATAGTACCAGTAGTAGTTAACAATTACCATTATACATAACTCGAATTCAGACGCACTCTGAGGCCGAACGACGAGCGCACGGTATCCATAATTACGTTCTGAGTGTGATTTTAGTTTAAGGAACTTAGGTAGCCAGTAGATTTTCACGAGAATTACCGTAGGGACCTTAGGTAGCGATTTAGCGTTAGTAGCAAAGGAAAACTCGTTTTCGTTATTCCATAACGGGCGATAGAGGCGGGGAAGCAACGCATGTGTTCTCTTTTTTACGCAGACTCGACTAATTTCTACTACAACTTTATCCGCGTGGATCACGCACGAACGAGAAAACGAAAAGAAACAAAAAAACAAAAAAATATCACGTAACCGTACCGTTTAAGTAACCCTTGGCGATCGAGATGACCCGAGAGACGAAGGGAAGATGATGCTATAGAGATCGGGAAATGAGAAGGAGCATCGGTTTCACAGAGAATTTCGAAACGGAAGACAGCCTACGCCGAGAGAGACGACACCGAGAGGAAAAGATGGCCGTTTTACGCGCGTACGTCTCCTCGAACTGGACCTCGAAGGGAAATGGTTCGCTTCGCGTATGCCAGAGAATAGGATTTAACGGTGCGTCGAATTATGATAGTTTGTAATGGCGCGGTTGCGATTTGCCAGGCGTGTGCGGAACGTACCGAGGCGAGATGTTCAAACGTGTTGCGACGTGGTACCCTTTCTTCGTCGAAGTCTCCTTTTGTACAATTATATTAACAGCGCCGAACGATCCTTTCGGCTAGCTGAAGCGCTTCTTCTCGTCATTTGTAAATACGTCATCGCGTTCACCGTGTACATACATATTACGCTAGTAGCTCATGAATTGAATCACCACACAAGGAAACCAGCAAATGCGAGCGTGTCGAATCACCGCGGCCCAAGGAACGCGAAGTTTTCCTCGCGCCTAATCGCAGGCGTTGGCTTGATAGTCTGTCGATTGGGCACGATGAAAATTCAACGAATCCCTCGTACCACGAACACCTCGACGGACCCGGGGCCTCCTCTTCTTCGCAACTCGTCGCGAGCTTCCGCGAGACTGACATTTTTCAAAACTCCTCGAACCACACGAGTCACGCCGCGAGTCTAGTTGCCCGATTTTTTATAATTCAATTGTCCTTTCCTTCGGATTGTTCTTTCTCTCCCCCTTTTCCCTGTTTCGTCGTTGCTTTAAAAAAACAGCGATTCACGCCGATGTGAAAAAGGTTCCCCATGTTTTATCGCGGACGCGCAAACTTTTACGCCTGGACCATGTGTTCTTTTTATCTCTTAACAGCCTTTCACGCGAATTTCGCTGCGAGTTCGACCTATAGGGATGATACAGTGGTTTGTCAGTTTCGTCGGACGGAAGGGGGGAAGGAAACGAGAGAGGAGAGGAGAGGAATCGCGACCACAAGGTCCTCCCGAAACGACCGGTCGCCGGAGAAGGGAAGCCGCGGTTGGCCGTCGAGGTTTCGCAACGGTTCGATTCGCGATTTAATTAATCACAGAGGAAGCGTGGAGATGAAAGGAGCGAGGAGAAGATCGCGAAGCGAGGGACGATGGGAAAGTGTACGAGCGAGTGTGTGCGTGCGTGTGTAGCCGAGAGAAAGACGCGGTAATAAAGAGTGAGTGCGAGCGCGTGAAGTTAATGTTTCCTATTAAACGAGAAAAAAAAGAACAGATAATACGTAGATGATTACTTAACGAGATTTGTAAATACGTAGCTCATCTGTAGCTGGTCAGTTGGGCATTTAACGATACACACCTCGAGACGAATGGAAGGAGGAGACAAAAGGGAGGTAGCAAGCAAACGGGAGAGAAACGAAAGCGGAAAAACGATAATTAAAAGAAGCAAAAATCGAAAACACAAGAGAGAGAGAGAGAGGGAGAGAGAGAAAGAGAGAGGGAACGAGAAGCGAAGTGGTACATGCCTCTCTCTTCGTGTAGTTACACACGCGTATATAAATATATATACATACAATGTGCGAACACAGAGACACACACACACCTACACGTAAGGACAAAGATTCTTTTTTTGGAAAATTACTCGAAACACGAACGCGTGTTTGTCGGTTCTCGATCGTATGGAGAACCGTGGAATATAAGCGAATAATAACTGGAGGCTAGGTGATAATGCATAAGTCGTAAGGTACCTACGTTATTAGATAATGACTAATTAAGCGACAAGAAGAAACTCCACTTATACTCCACACTAGCGAATATGCCTTCATTATGGAAAGTGGCTGGCACGTGATGCACCAAACAATAAAGTTGCTACGGATAAAAAAAAAAAAAGAAAAAAAGAAAAAACAGAAAAAAAGACGACTGTAAACGGTGGTTCTCTTGTCTCCGATTTGGCACGTCATTATTTTTTTTTTACCTTCGTTCTTCCTCCACCTCTTTTCATTTCTTCTCTCGCTCTCTTTCTCTCTATCTCTCTCTTTCACCTTCTCTTTCTCTCTTTTATTTTCAGTTCCGTGCCTCTAGCTCCGTTCGCTGGAACGTTTCTTTCACAGGTTTCCATGTTTTTTTTTTTTTTTTTTTCACCCCGCACCGTTTTTTCCCCCGCGACACACAGCAACCATCGCACCGAGTTCAGTTCAGCTTCGCTTTCAGCCACTTCCGTTTCTTCTCGGAGAGACAAAGCCAGTCGGCTTGCTAGAGTTAATCCCATTTCGAGGACGCAACTGCCAAAAAAAAAAAGCCTATCCGATCCCACGATGACAGTGAGCCACACGTAGTTCAAACGATTACCTAGAGAAGACCTAGGAACTCGGACTGTACTTAAAGCACGCAAGTTTCATAGTTCCTCGAACGCTTTTTCCCCCCGAGACTCGGTCAGACCTAACTCAAGATCACTATGAATAGGGAGTAAAACACCGTCGAATCCTTTAGACTCGATCGAGATATATCCTTGTGACCTCTTGGACCCGCTCGAGACTCGGTCGAGCACCGCGACGCTCCGGTGAATCCTCGATCAGAGAGAAGGAAGCCGAAAGAGATGGTCGATGAAAAGCCGATCGACTGGCGTGTCTCTCTGAGATCCCTGCAATTAATCGGCCCGCAAATCGCACACGCACGCGCCAGATTCGGTGGCCAAGCGACGAGGCAAGAGGGACGCAGGTTTCGCGTCCGTTCTCGACCGTTGGTCCCTAGACCTAGATGGGCCAGAGGGAAAGCAAACAGAGCCAAGCACTTTTCGACTTTCGCGTGTACAGTGGGTAGGTTTTTTCCGAGCGACGACAGAAGGGCATTCTGTCGCCATCTTCGTATCGTAGCGTCGTAGCGGAGGATGAAAACGTGACGACCTGTCGTTAGTAACTAAGAGGCCTTAATATATTGCGTTTACGATATGTGACACACACTCACAGACACACGTCGGTTCAACCTAAGCATAAACACGAGAGTAGAATATAGACGGGAACACGAGACACACCGGAAGTAATGCGCAGGTAATCGATAGTACAGGGCACGAAATTCACGAAACGAATAGATCTATTTAGCGAAACTCTTTCAGGGCTCAGCGACCGCGTTTCCGCTTTCTCGGCTGGTCGTTTTCGCGTACCTTCGAAGATTCTTCGAGGACGCAAAGGTCGAAGCATCCGATTTAATTTCGTCGATTAATTTCGTCACGTTTCCGTTGCAAGAGAAATCCGGAGCGCGGCTCGAGGATCGGCAGGAAGCAGTCGCGGGGTCCCGGAAGAGGATTTTACGCTCGGCTCGACCCGCTTCGCGCTGCGGCCTCGGTCTCGCGAGATAACGCGCGGGGAAACGGGCGGAGGAGGAAGAAGCGTCCGCGGCGCGGATGGAAATGTTACGTCGAGGCGTTTATGGGCGACGGTAAAAGCAGGATGCAAATGGAAACGGCGCCGGCGAGTGTCGCAATTGTTTCGTCGCTATGCGTGATTCGTTCGCTGTGACGAGGCGAGGAAAACGAGGAAACAAAGAACAAGCCAAGGACTGCCAGACGCGTGATTCCGTTCCGTTTCCGACCGAGTTTTCCCCGATCGATGTCGGGAAATTTGGAGATCTGCAGCCGGAGATTGACGAGACGAGACGAGAGGAGGCAGAACAGAGCGGGGCGAGCCGATTTGTACAGAGACTCCGGTTCTCCGGGCGGAAACGTCCGCGGAGAAGCCGAGGGAAGGTGAATGTCATTCGCACGTGCCACATTTACAGCGTATCTCATTCTAAAGAGGACTCTACCGATCGTAGTTCTTCCCTGGGAGTACAGTTTTCGCATCAGCACTGCCAGTTTACCATTGTTAAACGGAGAAATCGCCATCGACCCCATCGCTTTGTTCGCGTTGTTCAATTCCGGTCTCGTTCTAGACACGCGGACGTCGGCCGGGTTCCTCGAGAGGACTCGCGAAACCAAAACACTTTACCTCCCCTTACTCGTTCGCGTACAAGCCCTTTTTTCCCGTTAGAACCGAAACGATTCGCGCGAGACAAGTTTCCGTTGTCTCGCAAGGGTTCGCGCCTTTCGAGGAAATCGGTCGAACGTTCGCGATAGCAATCGAACTCTGTAGCAGAGTGGCAGGGCAGAGACGAAGGGAGAAAAGTTGGAACGGAGAACAAATAGTTCGTCACGTGCGTGTAATATCTGTAAAAAAGGAAATGGCGGCCGCCGAGGGGACCGGGGGTCAGCGATGATCCCGACGAATCGGCGGGCCCGGCACACTGTTAGCACTCGTAAGCGTGTAAATATTAGCGTGTAACCTCGAGAATTCGCGTACCTTGAAAGTAGCCCGAAGCCTTTTCGCGATTAGCGATAACAAGAGAGAAAAGAAAAAAAAAAGCGAAGGAGGAAGGAAAGAGACAGAGAGAGAGAGAGAGATCCTCGCCTTCGCGGGGGGTCGTTTGATCGAAGAGGAGAGAGAGAGAGAGAGAAGGGGTAACGCAAGGCAGGCACAAACAAAAAAAGACCTCAACCGTGTTGTTGTACATAGTAGAATATAGAGCTCGATCTAAGGTAAAAATCGTTAAGGTTCTAAGGTTTTAATCGTGTAGGGTATGTACTTAAAGATTATACGAAGGATTTTTTCGATGGGCCGACACGTATATTTTAGGGTTAGAAATCGCGTGAGCCTTAAGGCCAGCCTCGAGCCGTGAAACTTGTATCCTTCTCACCGCTCTCTCCGATCTATATAGTTGCTCCTCATTCCCTATTTCCTTTTTCTCTCTCTCTCTCTCTCTCCCAACATCTCTCTCTCTCTCTCTCGATCTCTCTTTCTCTCTCGATTCTCACGTTTATTCCGATTTTTCCCGATTTTTCCCAATTTTTCCCAATTTTTCCCAATTTTTCCCATCGCTAATCTTCCATTCTCGAGCTAGACATTTAAGAAAATCGCTGCACCGTGAAAAATTCTCGGCACCTTAGGGGCTTGACCCGTCACGATTTTCTTTCATTTTTCGCGGTCGAACGTTTTCGCAACGGGTGCAGCTCGTTTTTACTCTCTTTCTCTCTCTCTCTCTCTCTTTCTCTCCTCCTCTCTCCCTGTACACGTACGTATATATACATATAAATATATATACATATTAATAAAGGACAAAAAAAAAAAAGAAAAAAATAGCTGGTACTTTAGTAACTAGGCTCAACGATCCGGCACTTCTCGATTTAGGAAGACGATTTAGCCTCTTCGGACGCATCGCGCGAGGATATATTTTTTTTAACGAAATATCTCGACGGCATGGTTTTACTCGCAGAACTCGCTGTTGAACACTCTCTTTCTCGCGTTCGTTCATCGAATAACGAGAGAAAAACCCCCGATCGTAGTAGACTCCGACGTACATTTTTCCGTGGAACGTGGGAAACGAAAACGGAAGAGAGGCACTTTTCTCGCTCGAAGGACAAACGCCCCTCGAATTTTTCCGAACGTTCACCGGGACGATCTATGCTTCTAGACGGGAAATAGACACAAAGTCAGGCGCAAACGATGAATTCACGACAAAAGAAACGAACGAAAGGAAAGAAAAAAAAAAAAAGAAAAATAAGCGACGAAAAGAAAAAGGAGAAGAAGAAGGAATAAAAAAAAAAACAAGTGCGAGTGCTCGATCGTTGATCGATTTATGATCGTCTATTTAATGTTCTGCGTGTCCCTTGTTCTTGGTGTCTTGTACTTGTAAATACAACCGGCCGACGGAGTCCTGCCGCTCGCGAAGAACCATCGGGTAAAAAGAAAAAAAGAAGAAAACGAACGGGAAAAAGAAAAAATTCCTCTGTGATAGCTTTAAAAAAATAGAACAATACGCAAAACGCTTCGAATTCTCTGCCGAAAAAATTCACGCGATCCGTTGGAACGGAAGTCGCGTAAATCGATTAGGGTTATACCGTTTGTGAACGGACACCGGAGAACTCGCGATTTTTTTCCGCAAGCAACCTCGCGTGACCGGCGCTGATCGTCGTCGGACGCGATCCAGGAACTTCGGCGTCGGGACTCCTCGGGCGCGGTTCGCGGCCAAGTTCACCGGAAACCGCGGCGAACCGCCCTCGACAGGCGGATCTTCACCTCTTCGTGGACTCGTGCGTTTAATTAACCCCCGTTTAATCGCCGGCAATTAGCCCGGCCTCTGTACATACGGCGAAACTTTGATTCGAAACTTTGTCGAAACTTTGGCGATACGTGTACGTAAAGCGATAAGCGTGTGAACTCTTTTAGAACTTTACAGCTCTAAGTTCGGGCGTCCGGGGCGTCTCGTCTGTCGCGTCCAACGTTTTATTCGAGGTTACGAGGTTCCTTTCATGGAAGGAACGCCTCTGACCGAGGCTGATCGTCGAGAACAGGGGCTCGTTTGAAGCGGCAAGGACAAACGAGACACCCCGTACACGCGCGAACACTCTACGGATATGTATATGTAACAAATTCTTTCGTGTCGATGCTATTACACACGTAGGATCGTTTCTATTAGCGGGTATATATGTGTACTTTTCAGAGGCGAACGGGCGTCGCGACGCGGACCGATCCGAGCGACCGGCCGTTCGCGCTCGAACCACTCTAAATTCACGGCCAAAATAATGTTTAGGGATGCTCGTATGCCTTCTACACATACACCTGAACACACACGAAACACTTGTAAGATTTATACACTGGCTGGGACGCACGGGGTGTCGATCGAACGGTCGCAGCCCCCTTCCCGCGTATAAAACAGCAAAACGAATCATCGGCAAGCAACGATCGGACGGATTAAAATTACGGAAATTGCCCGAGGAACTTTGGAAAAATCGCAGACTACTTTCGTTGCTTTTTTTTCTCTCTTTTTTTATACAAAATCGAATAAAAGGACGTGGAGAGCGGAGAATAGGAGTTGTTGGTTCTCGAACGAGGAGGATGACGAAGCGGATCATCCATGGAGTTGGATCAATCGATCTCACCCCGCGTGCACGGCATTAATGTACGTTTTCTCTTCCTCTTCCTAGCAACTTCCTCGAACTCGCGGCCGGCCACGCGACCGGAAATCGTTCGGGAGATGATCGAAGCTAGCCAGGTTGATCGCCGATCGCGCGCGGCCCGATTCTGTATCTATCCTGAGGACTGGTCCAGCGATAAGGGCCAGTTCCTCGTGTAATATATGCTACTATGTCGCAACGATAGGGGGCGGGATACTCGTAGGTAAGAAAATAGGGGGACGATGTAGAAAGGCTGATCTCTGCCGTGTAATTTTTGTATTTTCGGGAAGGGTGAGAAAAGGCCGGCCGGTGGCGCGCCACGATTTAACGGTAATTGTAACACAGTACAACTCGCGCCGCGATTTATTAATACGATTGTGTCGGGCGCGGTCGCCGAGATTACGGATAATCCTTGTAATATAATACGTGGGCGGACGCGACGCGTCTTCGCGGGGGTGCACGCGCGACGCGGCGACTTCCTGGCATCGCGTCGATCTTCCAAGCAGACGGAGACAGAAAGAGAGAGAGAGAGAGAGAGATATTTTTGAAAAAACTTTTCTCGGACGATATTTTGCACGAAGGTCCGACGCTGGGAGCGCGGCGTCGGGACGGAGGCGAGGAAATTTTCGGAGGTTTTGGTGATTGAAAAAGGATTCGCGAAGGGTTTCCGCGCGCGTCGCCGAGCGAGTTCGAGGCTGGATTCTTCGACATGTTGTAGAAAACGCGTGATAAGACTCATGGCCGTCGTGACGGAGGCAGCGTAACTCGGTGTAAATAGAGATGAAAGTTGTAAAGGGGTAACGGAAATGCATAAAATGGAAAAAAAACAAACCACTAAGTAACATTACGTGTCTACGATGCCTATATCTGTTTAATCTACGTAACGAGATGAAAGCAGTTAATCGCTGATCACTATTAAACTAATAACTAAACAGCAGTTTATTCTATCTGTGTGTGTCGGTTTCGATTGGACATAGATTTTGTATCACCCTTTTCTCCGTGTATGGTGTGTAGCCAGGGGGTCGATTTCGGGGGGTGGCGGCACAGATCTCATCCGAAGTAGATCCGAGATAGATCCGAGATAGATCCGAGATAGATCACCAAGTAGATCCGAGATGGAGAGGAATTTTATATCGCGTACGATTAGAAGTTTTTCGGTTGACAAAAAGGAACCTGTTCATTTCGCAAATCCGTTTCGAATCCGAGGAACGATGTTCCACAGGCACGCGGAAATCCCGTTCCGTTCCCAGCGGAATCGACCCTTTGATTTGTAGATTCAATCGTGTCTTTCACAACTAAGTAGTCTTTGTAAATCGATTTGCGATAGACGGAGTCGCGTTTCTTCGAAACTAGCTGGTAAATAAAACGTACGGTGAGGATGCGACCATTGAGACGACGGTATATCGATATACCGTCGAGCAAGTCGATCCTTCGCGATGCAAAGAGGAATTCGCACGGACTATTCGATGTACGCTTTCGATCAACGCGCGATCTTGATCGCAGTCGATATATTTCAAGATTTATCGTGCACATGTCGTAGATGTGTCTACGCACCGGGTGCTGGAGACCAGTTTTCGCGATGAAAATCCGAAGGAAATTCGCTTTAATTTCGACCTCGTAACCTCGCGATCCGAACACTCTGTCCGACGACTTTTCGACGAATCTTCTCGCTCGATATCGATTTTCTCGCTCGCGTCAAATCTCGTTCAAACGTTTTCGAGACAAATTCCGGCGAAAGAAAAAAAAAGGATCCGCGGAAAAGAAAGGAGAACGAAATTGGTCTTAAGCCCTTATTTTTTCTGGTAACTAGCTGTAAAAACTTCGTGGATTATAATTAAGACCGCGTCGAGGAATCTCGACGAGGGATCGAACGGGAAACTAATCGATCCATCGATCCTTCGTCGGGAACGTGCGCGATCGATCGATACTTCTCGATATATGCACATTTATCAGCGTAGAGTGGAACTTCACGGAAAAAAAAAAATAAGAAATCGTAGTCGATTCCAGCCTTTCTAATTACCAAGCGTCCTGCTCGACAACTTTCGACTAAATAATCAAATTACCATGGGAAACTGCGAATCAAAAATGAAAAATAAAGAGCAAAAACAAGCGGAAAAATATGCGAAGACGAAAAAAGAGCGGCGCGAAGGAAAACAAACGGGTTAATATGCAATGGAACACGTTGCGTGCGCGAATACGGAAAACACACACATACACACGAAAGCATACAGATACTCACCGCGAAAGGAAGGAGGAAAGAGAGGGTGAAGAAAATCGAAAGGCGAGACGATTAAACTTCCCTGATTGAAACTTCTCGATCGTTCGCAGTCGTCGATTTCTCGCGTAGAATCGATCGTGTAAATTACGTTAGCTTAAGAGACGATCGACTGCGACGAGAAATCGAACCTGTGTCCGTTCTTATTCGCTTATTCGCGTTTCGTCGAAAATGAAACACAAGAAAATATTAAAAATATTCAAAATATTCAAAATATACCACACGGAAAACGATCGAGAGGTATTTTCGTTTACAAAATGATTCTAAACTCGTTCAACGTTATTATATGCGCGAGCAGCCCGGTTTTTTCACGCGAAAAGTCGAAAGTCTGATCGAATCTGGAAATTCGTCGTCTCGGCCTTCGAATCGATGGACAGAGCGTGCGCGAAGGGTGAGGTGAGAAGCGAACGACGAATTCTAAGGACAAACGAACACGATAAAAGCGAAGGGAATAAAAAGGAAACATGGAAGAAAAACTAAAATAATACCAGAGCATTGAAGACTGGCAATCAAAACTAACGTAGGCAGATTTAAAACGCAGATTTATTCCGGTGTCTAGCACGATCGTGCGCGGCCTTGCGGCCACGCGAGCCACTCGAATACAGAAATTATTTTCGATACGCGTCGCTTGGATGATGTGGAACGAAGGAAATCGTTTCGTTTGCCTTACCTAAATTCACCGGCGACGCGGGCGTCGATCCCCGAATCGCGAGAACCGCGACTGCAAATCGAAAATTGGCGAAAACGTCCCCCAAAAAAATACGATCGGGAAAAAAAAACGGGAAAGAATCTCGCGGAATTTTGTAAATCTTCACGGAATATCTCGGAACATTTCGTTGGACTAACAGCGACGATCGTGCTAAGCAAGAACGGATCGGCGAAGGGAACTAAATGCAATTCTATGCAACTCTCCTTCAAACAAAAAGTAAAAAAGTAAAAAGAAATAGATCGTACAGTTTTGCGAGTAAAATGCGCGTCTAATGTAACGCTAGTGAGTAGATAGGTAGGTACCTGCATTTCATGAAATTTAACATGCTTGAATAGCTCCTCAATAAATCGTTATACATGTTTTGATAAACAGTCGTTCTTTCTTTCACACGACCTCTGAAAAAGCAGCGACGCTCGAGGAAAATCATCCGCCTACGCGATTTTTTCCCGTTCTCGAGCGTCTCATTTGCGTCTTCAACACCGATGGACGCCGCGCGACGCCGAGTAACGACGACGATTTACGAGCACGCGATCGGTCGTTGGTGCAGATATTCTCTCTGTCCTTTCTCGGAGACACGCGAATGTGTTTCGAACCGTTTTAATCGAAGCTTCGAACTCGCGAAACACGATCACCTATCGGTGATGCATCGCGACGAACTCTATCGTGGACCGATTTGGAAAAATGGAAAAATGACAGGGCGATTCGCGCGAAGGGAGAGAATATATTCGCGAGAATACAGAGAACCGTCGCGTCATGGTATCTCGATGCGGGATCGAAAAGCTACGTTCCTCTCGGCAGAGGACGATGAATTCCTTCTGGAAGAAGGAGGAAGGTCTCTGCGGGAGGAAAATCGCGAGTGGGAAAGATGTCGGGTCAGAGTACTTGGCCGACGGCGAGCTGAAGGGGGTCCCGGGCGAGTGTAATCGGCGTTGCACGACACCGATTGGCAGTTGGGACATTGACGATAAATGGCAGCCGCCTGGCGGAGAAATTACAGCCAGGGAGATTCTAATCAGCCTGTCGGACGCCATAAGTTACGCTGTTAAGGAGTCACGGATAACGGCCGAGAAAATAATAAGGCCTAATGAAACTGTTTGCAATGCTGATTAATGATAAAGGGAAGCT
This sequence comes from Euglossa dilemma, assembly GCA_002201625.1. Lineage (NCBI taxonomy): Eukaryota > Metazoa > Arthropoda > Insecta > Hymenoptera > Apidae > Euglossa > Euglossa dilemma. Next base: position 4,212,093 of record NIJG01000161.1, read on the forward strand.
GCTGTTAGATTACACGTGGGCCGGCCTGTGGACCTTTTTCCTTTCTCTCTTTGCGGCTAATGTCATTACGCGCCGGACACCGGCGCGGTTTCCATCCCTTCCGCGCGCGGAAAAAGCTGCCCGATTTCGACCGATCGCGTGGATTTATCGACCGGCCGACCGGTACAACTGCACGCGCGATCCTCGAGGTAAGTCTCGATCTGCAAGCGGAGATAACGGAGGAAAACGAACGATCCGATCGTTGGTACCACCGGTGTCTTTCGACACTCGCCGATCCGGTCGCTCTACCTCTATCTTTCGCTTCTCGTTCTTAATCCTGCTTCTTGCTCGCGTCTCTATTCTTCCAGACCAGTTTGACGACGTGTGACGACATCGGATTTAATAACCGAGTGCCTAGAAACTTTACGAATTCTCTCGGGTTTCGACCGAAGAAGAGGAAGGAGCGAGGATTTCGGAGCAGATCGTCGAACACCCACCCGAAATAACGGCGGTCGTTGAGAAAAATCCGAGTGTCGAATTTCGGCCGGTGACCCCGTTTCCCTCTCTCCGACCGTTCTTTTCTCGTCTCGAAAAGAGTACCGTTTGGAAATCTGCCGGCGGTGGCCGAAACCGGAAGTTTCAAGTCAACTCGGAGCCGGTTGGCCCGGTGCGAAAACGACGTGGCCGGCGTGCCGACGACGGTATCGCGACGACGACGAAGAGGTTGACGATGATGTAAGCGATGTTTACAGGCGAGCGGACGATAACGAACGACGGTAGCGGCGCGCGAAAAAGGAGAGTCGCGACGCCGCCGCTTTCTTCAGTCTCCTTCTGCCTCTCTTTCGATTACGTGCTCGTCGCTTTCTAGCTCCCCGCCGAATCCCGGCGCCCGCGAATTTTAATCCGCCGCCTAGCGTCGCGCGCGACGCCCGGTCACCGCTAACTAAAGAAGCTAATATCGCCGGGAAATATTATCGAGCGGTCGTTAAATGCGCCAGCGCGATAACCGCCGCGAGTCGTCGCGTACGCTTCGGCCAGCAAAGTCGCGGGAACGTCGAATCTTCGGATCCAGCAGTGTGCAGTGTTTTCGTGTGTCGTTCGCGATAAAACCGAGCAGGTCGCCGCGACGATAACGTCGTTCGGAGCGGAATGGTGTCAGCGACTCGTGCAGGGTACAGCGAGGGAGCAAAAATTCACACCGGTAACGAGAACTATCGTTCTCGACGCGCGTTGCGCTAACTGGCCGCGAGAAATCTCATTTTCGGACCCGTGCGGTGTTTCTCGATTCTCGGACAACGCGGCAGCTGTGATTTTTACGACCGTGTTGCGCAAGGAAAGCCGATGCACCGTGTTGTCGCTCGGTAATTAAAATCGCCAGCGACGCGACGCTTTAACCGCGACTTTCGCAATGTTTCGCGAATAATTAAAAATTTCCGACTAAAGAACACCGAGTGTTCTTTCGATAGAAGGACACAGCGAAGCGAAGAAAATCGTTTACCGAAATTTTCCAAGATAATTCGAATCGTGAACGAGGGAAAGGAATCGCTAGATTATTCCTTCGCGTTGTACAAACACACCAGCTCTGCCGAATATATTACGCAACGCGTGAAACCGCGGATGACAAAGGATTTTAGCGGTCGCGGACTCTTCAAGTGGAATTTGGTCTCGGTGCGCGAAAATTCCGTCGTGTCGTCCGGATAATCCGAATATTCGTTTCGAATAGGAAACGCTCGGGGGAGGGGGAACGGCGGGTGGAAAAAAAATAGCGCGGAGGATCGATTCGGTGGGTCTATTTCCAGTCGGACGGAGAACGACAGGGGAATGCGACGCGATCGTAGGTTATTCCCCGGCTGTCCTCCGCGCGAACAGCGCCGGTTTTCACGCGGTTTATCGTTTCATTGACAAAACGAGTTTCCGCGGGACGCGCGCTGACGCAAGCGACTGTTTACGATCGACACGTGCTGCGCGGGAATGAAGTGCACAGGCCTTCTCTGCCTGTTGCGCGTCGAACGCTTCGCGATCCGCTGCTCCTCGGCTTCTCCGTGAACCGACCGGCTCGAGATACCCTGTCGATCGGAGATCGAGATCGCCAGAGCGACCGCCATTCGCGAATCGCCGCGTGTCGAGTTTAAAATTCCAGGCAGAAAGTGGCGATCTTACGCGAGCGTGGAATTCTCGCAACGAATCGTGCGAGTGCAAAGTCGAATCTGTGCCTGTCGCGGAGTTTCCTACTGGTGGAATCGCGAAGGTGAAGGCGAAGGAATTACCGGTGAAAAGATCGGCGTGGCGTCCGCTTGGAGGAAGGTCGGTGGTACCGGAAAGGCGAGCGGCGGCCGACAGGAAGGCTCGAGCGGATTGTTTTCGCGCGGCTCGATAAACTACGCGCGGTAACGTGGCGGCAGTGAAACGCCGACGACAGTGATGTAACGGTGGAAAATAAAGCGGTGACTCGCGTGGATATTGGTACCGTGTGCTGGCGCACGCGTAAACACGTGCTAGCCGTGCCCAGCAACTTTTCTCGAATTTCGGTGGCAGTTTTTCAAACACGTCGAACCGGTGATCAACTCTTTCCTCCATCGCGATCGATCGATTATTCGCTAATCCGCGTCGCGTCGCGTTTGAATCGGTGCTCGAAATACCGCGGTTTTCGCGTTATATTTGGAACACACGCGATCGCGGAATTATCCAGCGTGTTCCCGCGAGCCGTCGATGTTCCATCGAGGTTTTATTAATATCGCGGGTTCAAGCGGAACGCGGCGATCGAGAGGATCGAGGCGATCGGGATGCCGCGCGTCGCGCGACCGTCCGTCCAGGCGATATTAAAAAACATTCTTGCGAGACACGTCAGATACTATTTCCGACTTGGCCAACCTCTTGACACTCATTAGCGTTTCCAAGATCCCGCATCGGGAGGTCAAAACCGTGGCGTTATCGCGCGAGCGTTAACTAACGCTCCGTTCCATCGCGAGCCGCAGCCGAAAAGAGAATGGAAACGCGGCGAACAGCCGGGGAAACGAAACGCGAATGGTGATCAACGATCCGAGACGGATTCCTACGGATTTCCTCGAAAGGAGAAATCATCGACGTCCAGCGAACGAGGGCCGCCACCGAGTCTAGCAGCGATAAATCGCGTCGCAGCTCTACAGCTCGGCGAGTTCCTCGGTTCTTCGAGCCATCACGTGGCGGGGATGTTGCACCACGAAACTTTATATTTCCACGAGCCGCACAGCTGACACGGTAATCCATATTATCGGAGCATTACCGTCAACTCGCCCGTTCATCTCGATTGCTAAGGCTTCTTCGGTTTCCTACGGTCGTTCCGCCGTGCTCTCGGAGCTCCCAGTCTCGATCGTTCCTCCTCCTCCGAGATCGGAAGAGTCGTCGGATCGGTTTGGCCAGGTGGAAGAAGAGACGGAAGAGGCGCAGGAAAAGGCGTGGAAAAAGGCGTCGAAAGAGGCGCGAGGAAGACGCGAGGGGGTGGATCGGGGAGAAGAAGGATCGCGCGAGTCGTGGAACAATCGGAGAATTTTTTCGCCGGATAAGATCTGTCGGAAAAGATCGCGGCGATTCACCCGGGAGATTAACGGCGGCGGCTGAACTTTCGATGGGCCAGCTGGCTTAAATACCAACGCGATAATAAACGGCAACTTTCTCGGAGCAGGTTTCGGTGCAACGATGACGAACAGAGGAGCCGATCGCGCGGCGAAAATTCAGAAAGGCAACCGGCGAGTCGTGGCGTTGTCAACTGGTACGAGGCTGCTGGGATCTCGCGTGGTTGCTTGAGGGACCCGGTGAACCATGGGCAATGGACCGTCCTGCTGTCCGCGTCGTAAGAAGGTGAGTACCATTTCTCTCCGTTTCTCTTTTCCTTTCTTTTTCTTTCTAGAATTCCTCTACACGCGCCGCGCCAATCTTCCAACATTGTTTACGCGTTTTGTATCTGTGTCGAGACGTTGAAAGGTGGAGGGACGGTGCGATTATGTAAGTGGATGTTGAGAGAGAAATGGCAATGCGTAGATAAACGTCGGAGAAGAGCGGATTTTGATTCTCGAATCTTTCGCGATACGAGTTGATAAAAGGACGCGAGATATTGTACGCTTGGTGCACGATCATCCTGCAAGATGGCAGCACGCTTCGATTATGATAATATCGGGCCACTCGTCGCAATGATAAAAGCGGCGGCCATTAATCGCTCGCTTTCCGCTTCGATATCTCCGCCTTGAAATCCTACGCGCGTTTTAATCGCGCGGATTTAAAACGCGAAATTGCAATTAGAGCGAAATTGGAACGGATAAATTCGAAGCGGTAATCGGAGAAAACTAAAGTGTCGCGGATGCTACATTTATATCCCCATTTCTCTCGATAAATCGAGTTACACACCCAAAATAGAAAATAGTTAGCTTTTCGAAACTTCGATTAATCCGCGAATCGATTATTACTCCAAATACGCTTATGTTTTCTCGTTTCTAAGCCTATAAATTAGATTAGATTTACGTCGATTTACTAAACTCCACTCGAGCCTCAGATTTTCGCGAAGCGTCGCGAAACGCGATTTTACACTTCCTTTTTGATTATATTTATACGTAATAGACGAATCGAATTCATAATCTAACCGCGAAGAAGCCAGACGGATATATATCGACCGGTGATTTTCTGCCAAGCACCGATCGTTAAACCCGCGATTAACCCCTACGTGGATCCCTCTCGATCCACCACCCCGGCGTTCTCGATAACGCTAAACCAACAGAGGAATCGCTTCTGGAGCCTATTACCGATCAATTGCGCAAGCGAGAGCTGCGTCGTTAGCGTGGAGTGTTAACCCCAGAATTAATCCCTGCATCGAGGCGCGTAGATCGTTAGCAATTTCCACGGCCGACGCCTCTCGATCCTCCGCCCTTCGGTTTCAATAACGACAAAGGAACGGAGGAGCCTGTCGCGGAACCCGTTACCGATCGGTTGCGCAAGCGAGAAGCGGCATCGTTAGATCCTAACGAGTAGCGTTGCGAAAAAATGGCGATATCCACGGGGAACCGGGCGGCCGGGGGTGGACGGGTGAAAGGGGGCTGCCAGTCAGCTGATAGATATCGGACAGATTCGCGATTGTGCAATTGTGCCAGGCGGAACGGGCACGCGGCCTTCGGGTCGAGAATAACTCGGCTGCGAGTTATTTTCTGAAACCAATCTCGCCGCTGATACACGAGTGAAAAAACCGATTACGATCGGTCCCACGGTCTCTCCGGACGCCTGTCCCTTTCCGTTTCATCCCGATCATTCCTAGGTCCCGTCTTCGCCGAAGATTCGACGCCGAGAGGACGTAGCTCCGTCAACAGCAGGACGAAACGGAACCGGGCGTCCCTTTCTCGCGAGGATATTCGACGCGAGTGTTTCGTAACGAGGGTTCGGAGTGTCGCGGGTACGTGGAAGGACTAAAATCGGGGTACGAGAAGAACGTGTGACCATCCGATGGTCTCGGATGGTGTTGAACGTGACCAAAGCGTGTCCTGGGAACGCGTTCTTCGCTCGAATCGAGCGAGGAGCACTGAAATAGACGCCGAGTTGCTCCGACACGCCTATTTATATCTTCACTCGAGAATGGACGGTGAATTTCATCCACTAGGGCGAAATGAAAAATGGCCGACACGCTTCGCTAACGAGTGACGCGTCTCGCTACGACAGGTCAAAATGACAACTCGCGGATTTCTTACTTTTCCGGACACCGGTTGCGGAGACACTTTTCTGATAAGATAACGCCGATTTTTATCGAAGGAACGTAATTGCATTACCGATATCGGCTTGTCCTAGCATTAGCCGACTATGATTTACCGATTAGACTCTGCCGACGCGTTTCCTAGTTACTTAACGCGCGGAAAAATCGGGAACATCGAACGGCTATCGACTTAACTCGCGTTTCTGTAAATTGATATGCCCGTTGATTACGAATTAGCTCTGCTTTGCATAAACCTGTCGCGATGAAAAGGCGAGTGCAAAATACCGGTTAAAGTAAGTCCATTAAGGGCCATTAAAGCGTCGGGAGGAGCTCGAATTGCAAAATCGAGCGATGCGAGGTCTAGGAAAGTTCGAGCATCCCGTCGCGAAATCGCGAGTGAAAAGGAAGCGGGTAAAACCTTTTCTTTTCCTCGCGACGATTATGATAATTCGTTCATCGATCAGGTTGCTCGATTTCGCGCAAGTTGCATGCAAATGGCCGGTGGGGAAGCGGCGATAAATTTTTCCCGGAATGGATACCCGACAATTAATCGGAAATTACATCGTTCATTCGTAGCCGGTAATTTAATATAGACAGTCGCACTGATGTACAGCCATTTTCAGCTTCTGCCAGCCGTAAAACCAAAATGAAAGCCGTCCCCCCTCGAAAATTAATATTTATTACCGCGCGTTGCGCATTAATAACGTTTAACGCGGGGCAGCCTTGGCATTATGCGAATCGGCCGATAAACTACGACATCCAGCGCCGAAATTGAAACAACAAAATATTAATTCACGCGCCGTCTGTCGCTAGGTAACAACCAGAAATTACTACGAGCGTCGGAACAGGAGAAAATCGCGGATATAACGACCGGCTGCACGGCTTCGCGATTGATTATGAGGATCGGCTTCCTTTTTCTCCTCCTCGGCTCCGGCGCCGATCAAAATATTTACACCCGTCTCTTCTTTTTTTTCTCTCTCCCAAGTGTATTCCGCTTTATTACGGAAACCGATTCCCCGGAATCGTATGTATAATTAATTAGCGCGATTAACGTCGAATTTCGCAGACGCGGTCCGAAGGTCGGTCCCGCAAAACTCTCGAAGCATCGCGCGTCTTTCCCATCCACCGAATCAGCCATGGCCGATAATTGCCTCGTGAATTCCGCGGGGCTAATTTACCAACTGGTAACCGTATTAACGAATCTAATAAGTCTCGTTTACGAGCGGTCGCGACGCGAATTTCGCCTCGGTACGATGCCACACCGCGAGCGGATCACAGCCGAACGAGACCTCGGCTAATTTATCACCAACGATATATCAAGGATTCCGCCTGGGTTATATAGAAAAACCACGCGTCTCACCCCGCAATTAACCGAGGCTGCTGCCTCTGTACTAATTCCTCGTCGAGTCCCGAGAGCACACCGTAAATTTCCCTTCAAATCTCCGCAAGAACTTTCCGTCCCCCGTGGCTGATGTCTTTACGACTTTCGAACAGCCGTAAATCATTCGAGCTTGCGTCCTTGCCACGCCAGCTTTCCGAGCCGAACACGCTTTCCTCCTTTTTACGCGTCCTTGATTTCGTTACACGTACTTTATACGCAAGGGTGTTTTCGAAATTGCGACTCGGGCAGGGGTTGGTAGGACGTAACGAGAAGCTCTTTCTTATTCGAGATTTTTGAAATAGTAGCAATGGAATCGCTGAACGAATCTTGTCACCCTTACTTCCGTTTCAACGGATAAATCATAGAGAAGCTGGAAATCGGTATTTCCCACTTTTTCGACATCGGAGACAGGACGTAAATTGTTTCCTCTTTTTCAAGCGTCAGAGACACCAGAGAACAATCCGTGTTTTGCGAGTGAATGCCGATCTTCGACAAAGGACTCGGTTGAATGAGATATTTACATAGGTGTGAATAGGCGAATGGATATTCCGGAAATTTTGCAGGAAGCGATGGCGGCAGAACTCAAACGCGCTCGTTGCGTTGCATTTTTTTTACGCGAGGTCTAAACGGATCGTTTCTGCGAAGATTTAGCATATGTTCGAACCGCGAGAATTCGCTGTCAGGAATCTGCGTCTTTGAGCGTTCGGTGTTTGAAACTCTGCGCGAAATTCTCGTTAATTCGCGATAATTATTCGGCCGCGTTCGCGAAGCGCGTGACGCGGGGAAGGAGCAAAATCGACGCGAAAAGATCACCGCGTAACCGAATTAAGGATAATCACGGCGTATCGGGTGTTGCAGGAAAGCTGCTGCTACTTTGTCACCTTGTCATCCGCTGTCACGAGCGAAAACTTTCTCGCGGGTCCTTTGTTGGGCTTCTCTGGGTCGGTGAACTTGGGGTCGAGTGTTCGCTTTCGCAATTCCCGCGTGTTTCGTACGATTTACGGGTTTAATCGAAGGGTTGGCGAGGAAAATGGGGACAACGCCATTCGCGGATTGTACCTGGCGTTACGCGCGTGCGTCGTCCGGAGCAGAACGGATAGCTCTGCGAAATAAGGACTCGATTTAAGAGAGGAGAGAACCGGACGAAGCGTTGCACGATAAGGCGAGAGCTTTGGAAAATATTTACGCGTCGAGGCTGTTAGGCAACGTTGACGTACTCGACGGAGCAGAAAAACCGCTAATATTCCGCGCGCATTCCATTAGCATTATGGCTCGCAACCTTTTCGCGGCGTCTGTCAGGAGTCTCTTTAAATAGAACTTTGATTCGATTTATGCCATCGATAGGTGCTATAAAACGTATTGGTCTTGAGGCAACAGGAACACGTATTCGAACGGTCTTTCCAACGATTTGTCTTCTCGACGCGAGACAACCTCGACTCGCCACTCGTTCCTGGCAGTTCCATTAACTCGGAAAACCATTCAACACCTATGCCGATTATTAATTATCGGCCGATATCGTCAATACACAGGCGTTTATCCTTCTGAGCCTCGGTTTTGCAACCGAAGGCGCGACTCGACGGAACGTGCCCGAACGACCGTTTCTCCTCGCGACTTTTCTTCGCGTTTCCACGAGGATCGTCGCTATTATCGACGGGAAAATGAAGCGATCACCTGCGGGCGACGCATTAGCGAGAGACGCTTTAACGAGTAAGCGATAGGCGCGAGTAGCGAGAAGCTGGCTATTCGAGAAACCGTCAAACGCGATCGTTTCCTCGCCTCGCCGTAAAAACGGAAAATCCATTTCGTTCTCCTTCGCCTTTTGACACGGGGCATTTATGTTCCCCGGGCTTAATGTCCTCCGCTATTGCGCGGAATAAAAGTGGTAATCGAAGCGTAGCACCTTCGCGTGTCACGCTTCGAGCAACTTTCAGGTGTATTCATCACCGTCACCGGCGTTCTCTGAAACCCGAGATTTTACTATTCCTTTTACCTTCTCGACCGAGGGAAAATAAAAGAAGGAAAAAAAAGGGAAAAAAAGAAAACTAGCACTCGCATCTATCACGGATTACGGTGAGCGACTGAATTTATAGACCGGGTCAACTGCTGCCAGTCAGAGGAGAATGCTTTTAAGGTGAAAAGGGGAAGGGGAGGAGGAGGTAGGTGCGAAGGACGAGTTAATCGAGTTAATCGTGATAATTAAGTGGCCTGGCCGGAGGCGATAGGTCTGTGGAACGCGGCTCTTTTCGCCGAAGAAAGATCGCCGAGATTATTACAACGAGCCAGAGTCGCCGGCCATCTTTTGCTTAGGATTTCGAGTTGATTAATCGAGCCGGTTAACGGTTGGACCGTTTCGATAAGTGGGACGCCTTGAACCGGGCAACGTTGATTTCCACCAGGTGTAATTATCATATTACGAGATCCGAGAAAAATAACGAGATAGGCCGGTGCTAATTCGTCTAACGCGTTGTCACAGCCGACGTTCCGATTAATCAAACCGGTCATTACGGAATAATAGCTTTCTATTAGCGCGTCTACTACATTTATTATATCGTAAGCAGCGTTTGCCTTTTTTTTTTTCTCCCCCGTATATTTCACGATTCTTATTTCTCCAGGCCGCGCAAGTAAGCGGACACCAACGGTAATTACACTTATTAACTTTTAAGAACAGTTATATCTCGATTAGCGCTGTTGGATTAAGTGCTGGTTTCGGTGGAGTGATCGAACGTCTTCATTAAGCGTTAATAGCGTATCATTTCCGAGCTGTATAGCTATTCTGCAGCATAATAGACCTTTCTTGCCTTTCATTCTATGCCCTGATCGATGATAGTCGACCTGGAAGATCGAGATACGTAAACAGAGGAGAGACGCTAGCCGATTCAGAATAACGAATCTAATAACTTCTCGCAGAGAAAGCGAGACATCTATCGATGGACTATTCAATAACGGCTGGTATCTCGTTCGATTCCTTGTCGCGACTAATGGGCAACGATGGCACAAACGCGATATAACGAGTTTATCAAGATGCAATTTCCGTAGAGACGCGGGCAGTGGCAGAAACGGAGGGCTGTCGCGGCGGAGAAATCATCCGAGCATGATTTGCGGCTGTATCGTCGATAAGCGCGTTCGACGAAACGGGAATTAATCTGGGATTAATCCGAGATTCACGGCGCGATTGGGAGAAATGTTAAGCCAGCGTTATCCAGCGGCTAGAGATGCATTACTGGATCACCGGCGAGATCCCGGACGAGATAATCGCGTGATTTACAACGCGAGTTTGGCTGGCAAACACGTGCGCGAGTAACAGTATACACGCGATTATAGAGGCCGGAGAGAAAGAGCGGCGTGGCAAGGTAGCCGAGAGTGTCACTGTCGAGATCTCGCGGTTCGATCGCGGTTCGATCGCGATCCAGACGCCTGGATGGTGATTAACGAGGCTACGCGCGCTTCCATCGCGATAACTTTGTCGATGCTGATCTCGCCAGTCGATACAATGTTCCGCGAGGACCAGGTTACATCTCCGAAACAGAAGTCAGTCAGCCGAGTCGCGGCTCAATGCTAATTGCCGTCGACCAGTCTCGCTGTCGCTGCCAATTTATCTTGTATCTTCGCGAAAGGGTTCTACACGCGACTGCTATACGAAAACAGCCCCGTTCGACCGGGCAATTTCGTCGAATCGATAGTCGAATAACCCGTACCTCGATTTTTCTTCCCTCGTTTAGTGCTGCTGGATAAGTGAGGCGCGATTGATTAAGACGGATTTGCGATCGTTACACCCGGAGATCTGTGAGCGTTAATGACTGATTAACGTGGAATTGCTGCGGACATGCAGCGGGAGATTAGATGCTAACGCGCGGCCGGCATAGCGACATCCATTTACATTTATATTGCGCCGTCGTGTATGCTATTTTATTGCTCCTGCATGAACTATCCGTTCGGTACCTCATCGCCGTTTAATCACGGACGTTGGATAATTCATGGTCGGATGCCCGTTTCTTTCCCGATCTATCCGGCGATCTGGGAAAAGCATCGACAGGGAGAACTAATTTATAGCCGGTGGAAGGTACTCCTCGATCGACATTTTCTCGGTACGCAGCCAGCGTAGATGCAAGAGGCGGTTTAGGTCAAGGCGTTCATCCAGGCACATTGTTCTTCGCCGTGGCGAAAGTCCGCATACGATTATCGTCTATTTATCCCGACGCTCATTTAGAATGATGCATACGCGCGCATACTCGTTACTACGAGCCTGACGATCGTTCTGCCGGCGATGGAATCGCTGGAATTCGCGGGAATTCTACGGCCTGATACCGCTGAAACGGGCTTACCTCGCGGGCCTCGATAAAACCTTTTTTATCCCGTGGTAAAACGGATCATTTTTCAGGTCGACGCCCGTTCCTCTGCCCCCCGTGGAATGCGTCGGTTGTATCCCCGTATCGGGGAATTTCAACGAAGAATTTCGCGTGGAACGACTTCCTTACTGCTAGAGCCGCGTCTGGCCTTGCTTCCCGCGGATTAAGGAAATATAAGAATCACCGGCGGAAAGCGAGTTCGTGACCGATATAACCAGCTGTTTGCATTCCATCGACGTAATTGTTCGGTCGCAAAGGCCGCGTTTACGACGACGCGGATCATCCCCGTGAAATATTCTTCCTCGGAATTTTCGCTTACGCGAGCGCCGTTTGTTTCGCTGGAATTTCGAAAGATCCGACGCGGGAGGGAACGGTGATAAGTCGGAAAAAGTCGATATTAAATGTCACTCGGCATACGCCGAGGCAATCGGACTTCGATGGTTCAGCTAGATTCAGTTATTCCGCTAACATTCGCGGCACGCAAGCCGGAGACTGCTCGGTGATCAATCAAGCTCAGGATTACATATCTGAACGACAATCGGGTTGTAACGGAGACATTGCATAATGCTCGGCCGCGTGATTCATCTTGTTTATGTTAAACGCATCTATCCGTAAGCGAATTTCATCTTTGGTCCGAGACGAGATCGTTCTCTGTACGCTGCACGCGCTTTCGAAGCGAGATAATAACCGAAATTCGCGGTGGATAGGAAGTCAAATCGGGAATCGTTTCAAAGGTGCACCGTCGCGGTGTATCTCGCGGGAAAAAGAGCCGAAGACGAATCGAAAACTCGTGTCACGAACTCGAATACGATGTCGATATTCTCGTGAAAGTGTAAACTCGTATACGCGTACAAATGAAACAAGAAATGCGCAGTCGGACTAGAGCCGAGATAGTTATCTGTTACGAGTATCGACTTCGACAAGGTTCAACCGGTTCCACCGAGAGCCGAGCGCCGCAGGATCGGATCAAAGGAAACGACATTGAAAATTGCTTTTAATCTAAGACGCGCAGCAAATCGTGAAGGATGATTGAATCGATTGCGCAGCACAGAAGAACGAGACAGCCGCGTAACAAGGCAAGGCGAGTCCCGATATAAATCGCCGACTGTCAAACGCGTTGCGCCGTGTACACGTTCACAAATCAACCGAGGAGATCTAATTTGTTAGAAAATAAGAGCGGAGATAAACGTCATGGGAACGAGGTGAATGAAGTCTTTACACGGGGAGCCTCGGTTATCAATAGTCGAGCATAAAACCCGTGAATTTATCCGCGAGGATCGCCGACAGGGGGTCGAAATGTCCGTGTTTTGCTTCGGTTAATAGCGATCAAATGGTATCGAATCGAAGCTAAAAATGAAATTCATGGAAATGGCCGGGAGGGCAACATTGTTGCAAATCGTGGCGAGATTATTACGACCTTTGTAGACCACACGCATAGTTGGAGGATCCTGGAAAATGTCTAATACGAGTATAATTTCGCTGCAGGCCGCATCGAGACTCGCATAACGACCCGTTAACTCTATCATTATGCCGAGAATGTATAGATGGAATTGTTCGCTGGTTTCCGCGTAAAAGTGGCATCGAAGGTGGAATTACAAGACCGGCGTGTACGCGTACCCGGCGGTTTCAAAGAAATATCCATAATATTCCCCTGAAATTATAAATTTACCTTCCCCGAACGTTCGCATCGGTCATTTGCGTGCACCGCCTCGTTTATAACGTTTACATTAACGTACTACTTACCATTAAAGCGTTGCCCGGTCGTTTAACGCGCATCCGTATGGGTGCCACCTAGGCCGATCGGTATCCTAAAATTCGCATAACAGAGATGGTCCTTATGTTTGATTTTAAACGAGCAAAAACGTTTCACGGGCCTTCTAAATTAATAAGCAGACGCTAAGTGACGCGAGTGTCTTCGTAATCAAATAATTGTCTTACAAGGCAAGGCACTTAACACGATTGACGCAGCTAGAGTAAAGATTCGGGGAATCATTTCGCTAAAACCATACTTTTCCACGTTTCAAGGACAATACGCGTTATTTCTGGGTCCACTCGCGTACCTATGCGTTCGCTATCTCGACCGATACGGAATTATATACCTCGTGACCGTGTCCTCGCGTGCGATTTCCCTTCCAGCCGTCCGTCGTGATATTTCTGAAAAGGAAAATTTCTTTTTCCGTTAACGACGACGACGCACGCCTCGCCTGGTATCTAAATTACGATAATTACGAGCGTTCGGACAAAATACCTGCTGATAAAATCCTCGGCATTAATCATCCGGCAGCGGGAAACTCGTATCGCACGGGAGCCGTTGGTAGGTGCTTGAAAAATTGTCCCCGACGCCATTAAACGTGCGGTAGCTCTGTAAACACGCGGCGAAACCGCAGGGAGCCACACGTTCACCGTTTCCGACGCTGGCTCGGCCGGTTGCATTAAATTTCTGTACGGCGGCAGCGGCGGCTTCTACGAGAGCTGCAGAAAAATACTGTATGAAGCCTCGGCATTTCCTGTACACTCCTTGGTGTATGCTAATGCGGGGGCCAATACACGGCCGGTGGCGTCGTACGTGTACGGCCGTGTTAACTACGTGATCGCGTGGGCGTACACCACGTAACAGAATACAACGTCGATCAGCGTTTCTAACGAAAATAAAGCCATTCGCGTGCCGGCGACGATCGTAAAGACTAGCCGCGTCTCCACGGATATTAATGCCTGGTTTCTAGGAAAGGACCGCTAACGACCGACGTGTCCCTCGTCTAACTGTGATTCGATATGAATCAAGCCCCGGCAGAAATATGATAATGGCGGACGCGATATTACACGCTAGTCAAAATGTCTACTGTTTTCCGTGCAGCCGTAACGGTCGCGGTTTTTCCACGAATAAACACTCGGGTTTGCCGTTAACCCGCCACGGTTTATCGATATTTTTCGCGGTCACGTTACCCACGTACACGTTCCCGATGATGTTACCTCGAGAGATCGTGTGGGAAAGTCGAATTGCCCCGTGTTCCTGGTTTCTTTCACCTGCTGCTTCCCTGCAAAATTCGAGCAGAAACGAACGGCCAACGATTCGTTTCGTAATTCACTGGCGCGGCAGGAACGTTTGTAAACGGCGCTACCAGATGGCGATAGTGTCGTCGTCACGAACGCTGGTGAAACGCGGATTCTCCGTTCCGCGCGTTTGAAAACATCGCGATCGAGGTCATCGGACGGAAGAACGCGTCCTGCGGGTAATCCGAGCCCTCGCGGAAACCCAATATATATTCGAAGATGACCTCTGTTAATCGCGAGGATCTGTTCCCCACCACGCGTCACGTGTCGCGCCTCGCCTCGTGTTTTTAGTGCATCAACCGCCGCCATTTGACGCTCGTGCGCGCGCGGTATTTTATCCTGGCGCCGTCATGCCTCTCGGCCACCGCGAGATTCCGAAGGAAAGGTAAAACCGTGGGCGCATGGATTTGAAATCGCGTCCGAGACGACTTCTCGACGACGCTTCGAGCGGCCTAGAAGCCGAGAGCGGACCACGCGACAAGTTGCGGCGCAGCCGCGGCACTTTCCTCCATCCTCTCGCGCATCCAGTGCCTATTCCCAGTTATCCTCGTACATTTACGAGGACTGCCCGCGATAATTACCACTTTGCCGTCCGACCCGAGCGAAATTCCGCGCCAACGAGTGTGCAGAACGCGTAACAGGTTAGCTCGCAGTGACGGAAGTGAACGTTAACAGCTGTTCGCGCTTTCCGCGGAAATAATACCTCCTTTGTCCGCCGACCAGTTTCTCGCCGTGCCGTTTCGCGGATATTCGATATCGGGATAAAGAATTCACGTGGGTGAATCGTAGTGAACGTCGCGATCCGACCAGTGACCTTTCGGGTATGATGTAACTTGCTCGCGGTGAAAGACACGATCGCTCGTAATCTATATATCGGGTCCGCGCGAGTTCTATGATTTCTGGCGGGACAACTTCTCCTACCGTGTCACGGAAAAATCGTTCGATTATTCGCCTGACAGGCGTACGATCGAAACGCGTGTCGTCGTTGCAAAGCGTGTGTTACACGCAATGCGCTCGTTAGCCGCGAACCTTGCCGAGTAGGAACAGTTATCCGACAGGGTTGTTTTCATACGATTCGTTACGCGATTCACCGTGAAACTAGTGATGAGTTAACTATAAACCGGAGAAGTGAGGTTAAGTGAAAAATGCGCACTGCAGCGCCGCCACGAGGTATCAAGCAGCTTCGTCGAACCACGAGGCAGGATGCTTCCGTGGATTACAGGAATCGACTGGTATGTCAACTTTTCCCTTATTTTTTATTCCCATTTTTACACGCATTTCCATTCGTTATGGCATTCTGTTTATGGAAAATTGTCTACCTGTAGCACTTGCGAAGCATATTACGTAGTACGCGCATAATATTCGGTGCGTAGGTTACTAGTGCATCTCTCGTACACATACACGCGTTCTCGTTACTCTTTTCTTCTTTGTTCTTTTTCGCGAACGTCGTTCTTTTGAATTATTACTCGACGAGTAGGAAAGATCGATATCGTAGACTGATGAACGCAACGGAGGATTATTTAAACGTCAGATGATTCTAGGATAGAATTAATCTATCGCTAAAAATCAATCGCGAAATAAACTTAATAAATCGCGAAGGGAAGGAAGAATGCAGGCGAAAACGCGAGGTAAGAATAGCGTGTTAGATTTCGATTTCTCCATCGGTATCCCGGTAATTCCTCCGCGGATTTTTCTCCCTGGTAATTACGGTATCACGGGAGATTCGCGAGATGCTGGGATCACGCAGATTCCACGCTGGTTTTCCGTTCGCCCAGACAGAGGAAAACGCTTCCTTCTCGGGGTTCGGAACCGATTGAAACCGGTTTCATTCCATATATGCTTAAATCCAGTTTCCTTTCACCTTTACTCGAGAACTATCGGTGTCGTTGGCTGGTATCGCGGCGTTATCAGGGCGTTTCGCCTCTTACGCGCGTTCCCCGTTTCATTTCGGTCGCGTAATCGAGGTTTCGTGTGGTCTTTATCGAGATCGCGACTCCATTAACGAAACGCGCGTCCCGGCGTATCGATTTTCGAATCGAAGTCGGCAATCAGAGAGACGGCTGTCGCCATCTATGCGTCGTTTCTCTCCGGTCCTCGACGGGGTAATCTCATCGATTCGTTGGTATCCGTTAGCACAATGCTCGTGGAGATCGGCCGTAAGATAGCGCGAAGGCGCAGACGTATCGAATTTCGTTCCTCGGGGTTCGACACCCGGGGACCCCGTCGGGCCCCGTCGGGCCCCACGGACTTTGTCACCGATCAACGCGCGGACGGTGCAACGCATTTCTTCCGTTTCACTTCTCGTCCGTTCTCGAACGGTTTTTTTACCAGCAGGTTTTTCTCGTTTCGCCGCTGCCTCGAAGGCTGCCTTTTTTCTCCTTCTTACAAGATAATCGTCGCATTAACGCGTCTCCGGTAAGTGGTCGAGCCAGGGAGTATCGGCAGACCTTAATGCAGTCGAAAGCAATTGAATCGCATTCGTTTCGACGAGCATTTTTCGCGTTATTAATATGGAAATCCGTGAAAAGCTGGAACGACGCGCGCGGAAACGTTTAAGGTGTCTGCTTCTTCGAAACGATTCCCGGTCGTGTCTCATACTCGCTTGAAAAATGTCCGCGTTGCTTGCTTGCTCGTCCTTGACGTTTTCACCTATCACGCTTTCTCTTTGACATTCTAATGCGCTTTTGACCTTCTTTCACCCTTGCCGACGCTATCTCTCCATCTCGGCGTAAGTGTATTGGAATTCGAAGGAGGAAAATCTGTAGGTGGAGACCTCGAGGACGCCCCAAGGTCAACGGTGTTGCGATCCACGCGCCAGTTTAGATCCAGGCGGATGCGCATGCTCGATGTGTCCGACGCTGTTTCGTGGTAACATAACTGACCTTGCGGTGTCCTCGACGCCTTTGCGCGTCGCTCTAGTCGTTGTTTCGACATCCCTTAAAATCCTGCTGCCCCAAATTTCAACGAGGACGTGGTATCTTCCGCGTCCGGTGTTTCGCGGAAGCGTCGAGTTTCGAGATCGATTGGTTAATGGGCTAAATCCTCGGGATTTAACGAAGAAATGATTCCGCTAACTCGCAATAAGGAACGCGAAGCTGTAACGCGAAGCGACACGCACGTCCGATAATTACGCCTCGATGAAACAGTCATTCGTCGAGTCTAACTCGGCGATGTTATGCAAATCTCATTAGCCGTCGGCTATGCCGCGAAAACGATCGACTTTGAACGTTTTCCATCTGTGCATCGATGTTGTCCGCCCACGCTGCGATCAGAAACCTTGACCCAGCGATTCGAAATCGAATCGCCATAAGAAACCCGGTCGAAACTCAAAATTCGAACTGGAACCGAGCAGAAACGTTAAGAACCATTTCGCTTCACGGATCGCCAGCCTCGTCCGGTAAGAATAAGACGAAACCGGTTGAATATGGTTCTCGTGCGTGATAAAGAAACGCGCGTTAGAATAACGAAGCAGAGTCGCGCGTGTAAAAGGAAAAGCTCGCGCACAATTGCATCCGCCGGCGACAGTGATCCTAAACATGGCGCCGCGATCTGCAACGTTGTTGGGTAACGCTCGTCCCGACGGTGATGCGCGTCGGATCGGAGTACACGCGCACCCGGGACGCTCGTCGCGACGCGGTGGATCGCGGAACGGTCGAAAAATCACCTGGTATCGCTACGAACGATCGGGTGTTGGTGCATCCGCCCACGCGAGTGCACCAGTTGCAGCCTTGGCCGACTGCCGAGGCCGGAGCTCTTTTTATTTCCCCCTGCTCGCGTCTTCTTTTTCACCTTAAACTATAAAAGATCCGCCATGGCGGACGCTGCCGCGCGGACCGGCGCTCGCGCGCGTCCACATGCGACGCCAGATTGAATTATTTATAAGGATCGAGGCTGGCCACTCTCGACGGATGCCTCCTCGACAGGGTTACCGCATAATATCCGCGCATTAAACGCTAATAATAGAATTCTCCTATTTCCCCCGTGACGTGCCTTCCGATCGCAACCGAGCCAGGCCAGATGCCGCGTAATTCCTCCATGCGCCCACATTCCACCGGTTTTCATTAATTCCCAATCGAATCCGCGCCGCGATACATCATCTTCGGTATATCTTTGGTATATCTTCGGTGATAGACTCGCCTTGGCGATTTTCGCGCGATTCCCGAGCGATCGAACGCGCCGCGGCGCTGTGTGGGAGGCATTTATTACACGACGATGTCAGGAGGTGAGACATTTTCCTGGGCGTGACTGCAGGTCCTCGATCTCTTATCCGTCGAAGGACGCTTTCCGAGAACATCCACGCTTTATTTCTTTCCATTTTTCCTCTCCTTTCCGAGACACACGCGTAGGTTTCTCTAAACGTCAGACCGTGTGTACTTCGTTGTTTGGGAGTTTCGCGGTTTTATGGGGCTCCGAGCGCGATATTTTTACGGGCTTTAAAACGGAGGAGGTGTTTACTTTGTTGGTGTTCGGGCTCTGTTGCAAAACGTTTTAATGGCCTTCGTCCGTGTCTCTCGCGGCAATGCGAGATACGAAGCGCAGGCAGAACGTGCAATTTCGTCGGAAGTTTCTGGAATTCTGAAAGGCGCGAATTGCGACATCGATCTTTCCATTCGGCGCCGTGGTCTCGGTAACGACGCGAGATAATCTCGTTACTTAACTGCAACGCGATAACGACGAGATGTTCGCCTCGGATTTCCACATCGCGGTTTAAGATTGCAGGTCGTCTCGGGCGCCACGGGAATCGCGCCAGTCTTCCGAGCGATTCCTCCGAACAATCGATCGGCAAGTTTCGTCATCCGTGATTCCGCCGATTCTTATCTCGCTTGTTCCGATACTCGGAACCGATCGCCGATGTCGATCGCGGAGGCGTTCGGCGCACGGAGTCGCGTTTTAATTACGCGAGAACGCGTGGTTAACGGTCGAGGAGCTGATCTGCCACTGGGAACTTTGTACCGATCGTATCGAAATTTATTGCGAACAGAATCGCCGCGGCGTTAATCGTAATCCGCTTAGACGGTTCATTGATGGCGTACCGATCGAAAGAAAGCCGATTACCGACGCCACCTACGACCTTCTCCATGGATTACACGCCATCTATTCGAGATCCTGCCTCGTTACCTATTTCACCGTATCAATCGCTGCAACCTAGCTTAGGATTAAACGTTCGAACCCGCCGGATCGACGAATCGATAGAAAGTCGTCGAGGAGATTCGTTACCGTGGAATTTTCCAATTAGCTTGCCCAGGCGTTTCGGTAAAATCCGCGTGGATAATAAATTATTCGATTTCGAGGATAATTCCGTAATTAAACGATCGAATTTATCGTAGAAATCCGCATATGGAACAATTTTTTTCTGCAGATACGTATCGGTGAAAGTCTACGAGTTTCGTGTCTCCTCGATTTCTGTTCCCAGTTTCCGATGAATATTTAGATACCGAGTGAGTTATCTGGAAGACAATATTCGGCAAAAAAACCCACTATTTCATTCGGAATCGCGTATAGCCGACATGTGCGTCGCTTTGTTCGCCGTTTAGCAATCCTGCGTCCATCGGCTGAATTACAAACATAAGATAAGAATTAACTTTGGGTTAATTATTTTATCTGGCTGCCATAAAACGGCCAGCCGCCGATACTCGTTCGCACGCTATCGGGCACGCACACGCATAAACACAGCTCTATACCAAGTTTTTTGCGTGTACTCAAAAAATCGACGGAATTCTCGGAACACGCGTGTTTAAAAAAAAAACTCGCAGACCACGGACGCTTTCGCGTAAATTATCACAATCGCGTATACCAACGATTTCGCATCGTAACATATCGAAACCGAAGGAATTCGATGATCGGTTATACGGACAAAGTCGCTTGGAAGTATCGATTTCTACCAGATTTTTAGCGAAGCGAAGAAAAAAAAAGAAACGTCGAGAACTCGTTCGCATTGTAAATAATTACGAGAGACCAAGGACGGTGTAGGAAGGGAGATAAAATTCCGGGATTTGCAGTGTCAGAGCGAGCCGCGGCGTGAATGAAAATGACCAGCATCACGCCTGTTAGGCGGTGACAATGGAGGCAGAAGGAAACGATTAGTCAGCCTCGGCCGGTCTCCCCTAGGGTTAATTAACGGTTAATTAAAAGTAATCGAGTAACTAGGAGTATCTCGTTCACCTAAACAATCCACGGTTATCGCGGCGTAAGCACAGCTTGCTCAAAGGGGGCGATGGCAATTAGAGCGGCGCAGTCGCGACGAAAGGTCACCGATAAAGCTTTCGGAGGGCTGTTTACGATGCTCTCGGTGCCGCGTCTTATCACCACGATAGATGTTATCGCGGTGTGTGTGCGCGTCGCAGCGGCCCGCCTTTGATCAGTTTTTCCCCGGCGACCATCGAGCCGGGCTGTTGCGCAACCGCAGAAGGAGACTCATCATCCTCGTCGCTTCTCTCCTTCCGTTCGTTAGGCCTCGGCTCCGCGTCGCTCAGAGGCTCGGGTTAAGTGAAATCTAATTGCCAACCGAAGCGCTGGCTAATTGTTAGCAAGATAGATACGCCGGCTAGATTTTACGTGTCGGGGGAGTTAATTGGAAGGATATTGGACCGTACGTAAAACCCATTCATTAGCCCTTTCTAGATTACGAAAGGATGCGTGGGCTGGCTTCGCTGATGGACTGGGAGGTGTCTTTGCCCGGCCGAGTTACCGCTACGCCGTTCCTTCTAAATCACCGTGATTAACCGATCCATGATTTATACGTGTCCCGTAATTGCCTCCTGTCCGTTTACCTTTTTACCCAGCCTCCTTTTCTCCCGCGGATAGACGCAGTTTCTTAGACGCGAGTCCAGACCCGCGATTTTCTTTCTACCGTCCACCGAAAACCGTTCGCGTTTTATCCGACCGACGAGGAAAATCGATCGATTTTATCCGTATCGCGGTAAAATTGGACTCGGTCGTCTCCGATATCGAGGCAATTTATCCTCTACACCTTCGATTAATCCGACGATAAAAAGATCGAACGGTCCGCGTATTATCGCCGCGATTAAGAAGCGTTATTACATTAATCGAATGGCTAGAGCGGATCGCTGGTATCGGAGCCGAGGCCGCGGGGCGGCGCTAATTGATCGACTAAATGAGAAAATTGAGATACGGCTGTTGGCCAATTTATCGAGCATTTCCCATCGCCGACGCAACGCGGGCAATTAAGAAATCTGGGGGGAGGGAAAAAAAAAAGTCCCCGTTTCGAATTAGCCCGCGAAAGTCGAGAACCGATCGCCAGGCGATCGGCAAAGCCACGCATCGTTGCTCGCACAATTAACCGCGCGGATCGATACCAAAATCGGTCAAGCATGATCGTTCTTAATTGCCTCGCGATAATCGCGCCGCGCTTATGTAGGTCGATTTTTCAACATTTCCCGTTTTTTTCCCCCTTTGTTTCCCGCGAACAAACGGATATCTCGGGCTAATTGGGACGTGCTGCGACTCGAATTTCATTTCATTTCGGGGAATTCGTTTAGACACTTCTTATCACGGGTGTACGGAATAGATTTTTCGAATCTTTTACAAATTACCATCATTCTCTCCGATTTCCGATCGATTCGTCTAAATACTCCTTATCACGGCTATACGGAATAGATTTTCAAGATCTTTTACAAATTACGATCATTCTCTCCGATTTTCGATCGATTGCAGTATCCAAACTCGTCTCTCGACTCTATATCTAATTGTCGCGTACTAATGACCAGAGTCCTTAAACGCAGACAAATGAAATAAAGCGAAAAATGGAAATGGCTTCTCGCGAGATTCGACGTCTGCTTATCTCCACCGCCTCATTGTGTCGAGCAACTCTCGGATACCGCATCCGCGATAGAGTTGGAAAAAAATATGTGTCGTTATTAAATTGTTAATGAGACTCGCGCCAGATAACCGTGCGATCGAAGTCGATGTTACGTATTGGTACATCGCATTCTTCTTAACCTTTTGATCCAGGCTCTCGCCCGAGAAACAGCGCATCTGTCCCATTCCGAATTCCGTTTCGCAACCGAGCCTTTCCATCGGGGTTTCCCTGCGACTTGCCCGCTCCAGCGGTGTGCCTTCGCTCGCATTAGCAATGCAAATCGTGATACGTCTGTCAGGAAATTAATTGCATCGAAATTGGACATCTGTCCGCGGCTCGGGATGGTCGATAATGCGAATACCTCGAGCGTCCGCGAAATGAAGCTTGCGAAACAACAGGCATCGTAGAAGCCTGGTTTCCACGGTTTTCGATAGCCAGCCGATCGTGTTCTCGCTTATCGAACAATCCGTTCGTGAGTCACGGAAATCGATAATGTTCCGCGGAATCCTCGATTCGTGGCATCCGAGAAATATCGCGTTAACTCGCGAACGAGTTGGACAAATGGACGCGTTTCGAAGAAGCACTTGAAAGAACTTGGAAGAGGCGCACGGGAGAAGATCGCGGTGAAATAGAAATTCAGAACGATCGCGTATTTTAACGAGCCATCGATTGGCGGGAAATCGCAGACGCTGACGCAAAAGGTTGGAAAGAAGTAACAGGCCTTGTTACGAAAGACTCGGATCGGTCTATCTGTTGGATTGCTCCCGTGGCGCCAATCGAGTCCTGGAAAAAGCCGTGCCTTCGATGAAACGAAAACGGCTCCGCTTATCTTGCTTTCCGCTCGCTCGGCTAACAAACCTGCGTGCGAAATGGCGGACCCGACGCCGGGTTACGGGTCTATCGCGTTGCAAAACAACCAAAGCACGCGATTACCTCGTCATCGTCTCGGTTGGAACACGAAGAAAATCTGCTTTCCACTTACCACGTTTAATTACCGTTTCCACGCGTCGTCGTCTCGCCTTATTTTCCACTCGTTAACGAAAGCCTCTCGGAGCTGCGAATCTGCGATTGCTGCAACAGCTCCGATCGCGATCGAGAGAAAAACTCTTCTTCCTCCGAGAGTGTTCTCCAAGATGGTTACGTCTTCATCTGCGGATCGTTCTCTCGTTAACGGCACGGCACGAGCGGGATCGCGCGCGTGCCCAAGGATCTCCTCGAAAAGGAGACCATTGAGTTGTAACCTCTGTTACATCATCGCGATCCGTTCGACGAGGCCTGATTTATCGACGGCCACGCGGATCCGGTGTTTTAACGAACCCCGGGAACGTGTTCGCGGATCTTCCACGGGTCGGTTTCGCAATCAGGAAATACCTGACATTCCACGGATCGATCGTATCGTGTCGGATGCAGTAGCGTAGAAACTCGAGAGGCGCAAACTGGAGGAACTCGTTGTTCGGTATGCCGCGTATTTTGTTGCGTTGCGTGACGTGAAATTAATAGGTTCATTTGCATGTTCGAGATACAGGTGGCAAGAAGGTGCAAATACGCTCTTACTTCGATCGTCCCTCGCTCGTTAGTTGATTCTCGCGGATTTCGAATTGCTGGAAAATCCGAATTAAATGTATCCTTTAAATTCGTCTTTTAACGATAACGTCTTTTAGCAACCGAGTGTTGTTGCAAGCGTACAGAGTTCTTTCACTTTGAAAGAACACGAAATCGGTTTTCCTACGTCTCCGGTCGTTTTCATCTACCGTGGTCACTCGACCAGTCCGGGTAGTTTTAAACGCGGAGAAATAAGAGCAAAATATAAGTATCAAAGTAGCTAATTAAAGCAGTTGCATCGAGGCAACGTATTCCGGCGAGTAACGCCTGGATTGCGAATAAATATCGCGAAACGCGCGTTGCATTCCGTTTTTTTCTCGCGTACGTTTCGCCGGATTGGCTAGAGGAAGGAGATAGAGTACGCAAGTTATTCGAGCTTCGCGGGTCGGCGTATCGACCCTGTTGCCGCCATGCCGATAAACAACGCCGGCTATCTGTACTCCATTCTAGAATATTGTTGCACTATCAGCAACCGGTTGTTTGGTAACGAGACACGGTGCACGTTGCACGATATTAAGCCATTTCTGCCGGCTTATCTGCGCGCTGGCACGTATGCCGAGTCAGCTCGGGCTTGAGAAATCCAGCGGCATTAGCGATTTCTCCTCGTTCATTCGCGAATTTCGTGGCCCACCAACGTACCTACCGTTCTATGCGTCAGGAAATTCTTCCAAGGAGGAACCTTGAGCTATATCGCTTCCGGGAACCGAGTTAGTGCCGAGAAAAATTGGGTGAGTAGCATCGCCAGACTCGAGAAATCCTCGACCATTAGCGATTTCTTCTGGTGCATTAGCGAATTTCCTGGCCCACCACCGAACTTATCGTTTTATGCGTCAGAAAATTCTTTCATGGAGGAACCTTGAGCTTTACCGCTTCCGGGAACCGAGTTAGTACCGGGAGAAATTGGATGGGAAGTATTGCCAGGCTTGATATGCATTTCGAGAACGTTTCTATTCCCTTTTTAAACCTTTTAAAGGAAAATATTCCTTTTTCAACCCTTTTAAAGGAAAATATTCCTTTTCCAACACTGACAAAGCGACTGCGAAGACCTGGATCTCTAAGTCCTTGTGTCGACGCGAAAAGAAACGTCTCCGACGAAGAGATTAAATTTCTTTCGATCCGTCGCTATTTCCCAAAGTTTCATCCATTGCGAAACGATGAAAGAAGAACGAAGGAGTAGCCGTTAAAAATCAGCCCGTTGTTTCAACGCGATTTCAACTTTTCTTCCCGTTTCGAGCGAAGCTTCTAACCGCGTGTCGTTTTATCGAGCCGATAAAATGGTCATTTACGAGCTCTCGTCCCCTCGATTTCGTTCGGCCATAAAGGAATTAATCGCGCATCGTTTCGGAGCTGGCAATTTTTCAGCCGGCTCGTAAAACACGTATGAACGGAGGGAAAACTCGTGGAAGCGGTTCGCGACAGGTTCCGAGGGCAGCCCGGAGAGAAAGGCGGACCGGTATTACCGAAGGTTCGCCGCGGTGCCGATCGTTGAATGAAATTTAAGTGGGTCGCGCATGAATGAAATCGTCCAGCCTTCTCTCTCCTCTCCTCTCCTCTCCTCTCCGCCGCTCTGTCTTGTCGCTTTTTATCCTTCTTTCTCCGCCGATCCCCGCCGATCTTGCAATCGCCTCGCGACCGCTAGACGTGGGCGACCGGACGCGACTTCAACGATCTCTCGGATCTCCCTTCCGTCGCCGCGATTCCTCTTCGATTCCGATTCCAATCGAGCATCGAAATTTTACAGTTTGATCGAGTTTCGTTTCGTTTACTTCTTAATTTCGGGAGATAAGCGATAAATCGATTGATAAGCCTTAACCGATTTATCATAGCCATTACGCTTCGAAAAGAAGATTTTTACCCAGTTTTCGTTGACCTTTCACAGATCAGAGCTTTCAAAGGTCTATAATATTCCACTTTTCTTATGAGAGAGAGAGAGAGAGAAAGAGAGGGAGACTGGAAGTTGGCCGGCTGTTGTGTCGCGCCGTGGGTAATAGCGTTTGACAAAGATTTAGAGGTAGAAAGGAAATACGTTTCTTCTAGTTTACGGTTATCGTTCTTTTCATTAAAACCGCGACAATACGAGACAGGTATGCGATCGTTTCAGAAAGTAGGCTGCGATCTGCGGTCACGTATAACCGCGTATAAATGCAGATTAGGGGCGAGACCGATCTGCGCCCGTTGTGTCCCGATACAATCTGCATTGTAATTAAATGCCAGCCGTGTGTCGTACGTCTATCATTTTTCGACCATTCTAACCGGTTCCCTCGGTTTTTCCTTCCTTTAGCTTACACCTTATTTCCTTTCTGTCGCGTTAATATCGACGCACGTGGAAATGTCGGTCGAGAGCTGGCAGAGCGATGTCGACGATTCGAGAAACGCGACGGCTCGTTCTTCAATCTGTTTTCTTCTTCGGAAATCGAGTATCCCGAATCGGATCGAATCGAATCGAATTGCGCGATAAAGTAGCCGACACGAGTTCTCGAACGAAACGTCGCTTAGCGAGATTTAATCCGCGAGACGAGAAGAACCCGCGTGGACGTTGCTGCTCGATATCCCTGACCGCGGCGACGCTAATTAACACCGGAGAGGAGAAAACAGACGAGTCCAGACTTCCTCTGGAACCTGACTGGCGATCGGGTTTATTAAGACGAGAAAAGAGGCGAGGAACACGAGCGGAGAGGCGCGTGTACGCGCGGACGCCGCTCGGCGAAGCGGCGCGTTGTCACGCACACGCGAGGCACCTGCACGCGCGTGTGAACCGGACATAAAGTCTATTTGAATAATTGTTATCAGTCGGTAGCGAGAGTGGGCGGATCGAAGATTTACTCGCGGCAGATGAAAAATCGACGGTTCGATAGCGGGGCAGAGAAAATGGCGCGCGGAGGCGACCCTGCGGTTTCGACCTTTTTCCATCCTCGACTTTCCGTCCTTCTCGCCGGATTTCAGACGGACAGGCCTCGATACCGTGCTTTTTCCGTCTTTTGCATCGCTCGATAAATTACCCGCGGATCGTAAATTATGCGGCGATTATGGAGCGCGAGGGAATATTTCAAGAACGTAATCGAGGACGGTGCGATAATTCGAAAAATCTTTTCGGCCGCGTCTCGAGAAAGAAATTTATACACTCCTCGTGTCACCGTCCGAGCCTTTCTTCGTTGTATCGCGATAATAAATCGCCATGCGATTTCAAATTGTTATTAACTTATACGGCGGAGAGGAGTATGGTATTAACTAATAACCGCTGTCCACCCCGCTCGTATTTCAAACTCTCCGCGATTAAATTCTCCGCGTCTCTTCGATCCGCAGTGAAATTGACAAATGCACTGGGCCTTATACGGCCAACGATTCCCGTCTCTCGAAGGTCGCGCAGAAATCACCGATAGTAAAAACACGCGGTGTTTGTATTTCGATTTTTTCCCGCGATTTTTTACAAAGTCACGTAGGATCGAGATACGAGACACACGGGCGAGAGCCGTGGTCCCGAGGCTCGACAGGAGGCAGGACTCGATGTAAACAATCGAAGTCAGTCTCGTAGTTCATTTTCGCGAATGTTTTTCTGTCTCAGTTGCGTATTATTCTTCGCCGGGTTCGAACGCACTTCAACGCGTGACCGTTTAATTTCCGTCTGTGTTTTTCTGCCGGGACGAGTCCCGACTTGCCAGTTTCGTGTTATTCTTCGCGGTGCTCGGACGAACAGCCTCGACGAGTGGCCGAGTGACCGTGTTCGTCATGGCACGCGCCATCGGGACCTGAGCCGCGAGGTAAGAGATTAACGCGTATACTCGAGTTTCAACCGGTGTATAATTAAAATATCTCGTCGAAGCAGAAAAACTCGTATGTTGTTTACGAGATAATCGTAGAAATAAGCGTTACTTATACAACAAAGGAATGTATATTCGCGGATAGCGCGAATTGGCCTCATCGGCTCACATTTTCCCACGATAATTGATTCCAAAAATGCGCGCGTTGCACCATCCTACCCATTTGTCCCTGTACTCGGTATAGAGTCGGAGAATCGAGACACGACAGTTATTAAAAGGACCGAACGAACTCGACTCCTCCGCGACACCTACTGTTCCGGTCTCGCCTTTTACTCGGCGTATTCCACTTGGCGTATTCCGCTTCTCGGTAGCACGTACCCCTTCGCACCGGCTCTCTCTGGCCAGACGCGATGCGGTTTCTTTCTTCTTCGGTGATCCCCTGACCAGCGGTCGTCTGGCCGGGTTCCTTATTGTCTGGTCTTCGTTAGACATCGGAACACGTGAGCACGGCTGCGTAACCGTGCCACGACACGGGGAATTGTGTGTTGTTGCCGGCCACCTACACCAAACAAAGGAGTATGAGTCACGGATTTTATTTCGAGGCTGCAAGTAGTCTTGAAATAGACGGCGTCCCACGACGAGAAAAGGCGGCCCGTCTATTTAAAGGGCAGCTCAACGACCGGCTTCTCTTTCGACTCGCCGTTGCGACACCCGCGAGAACTTTTCGCACGTGGGCCGCGACCAGCCCAGCTTCCGGTTCGATCCTCCCTTCCACCTATCCGCTTCCTTTCGCCTTCCAGTTTCCCCAAAGTTTCGTCATTCCGAGGTCCTTCGGTTGGGAAATATCGGTGATTTTGCGTTGCGGTTGAACGGCGACTGGTCGTGGAAATTCGAGGAAATTCGAATGATTATTTCGGATAGAAGGAGGATAAGAGGAAGTGGGTGGAAATATATATCCAAGACACGGTTTTGAATTTTATTTTATCGTGAGAAACTGTTCTAATAATTAGTCCCACTAGGATTCAAAATATTTCTCAAATAGCTCGCTACTCTTGAAGATAGGCTCTTACATTTATATTCTCAGCGGAATTCGGAGCTTCAAAGAACACATGTCTAGGGTTCGCGGTGTCAGAGCGAGTACCAAGAAGAAAAGGACTGCGACGTCGTAGGATGTAAACTACTCGGACCTTTTTCTCCTTATTCTCTCCTCTGAGCAACAGAGTAGCTAACACGTGTCACGCCGAGCCTTTCCTCTCCGATTATTTCCTGTCGTTGTTAGACATTCGCAAGGAATAAAACCTGCTACTGTTTTACTCGCGTTAGTCGTTGCTGCGTTATCGCGCGTTGCTCGTAAGTAGAGAAACGGGCCAAAAATACGAGCGGCGAAAAGCAGTGGAAAGAGGCTATCAATCTTCAGCAGGCAAGGTAGCAGAAGTTGGTGGACGTGTGGCCTCGATGCGTTGCTCGGCCGTTAAGAAACACTTTTGTAACCGCGCCAGAAGTAACCCTTGATTATTTGAATTCCGCTCGAACGATGCTTCCTCCTCGCGGCGGTCGGTAAACACGCTCGGCTCTCTCCGCTGCGGGCAAAAAGCTGCCGGAAGTACAGCCGCGCATCCTACGCCGCTCGGGGAAAATCTTTCAGCCTGCGTGACCGCGGCGGTTCAAAGGGGCCGTTCTCGAGATAAAATCGATCCGCGAAACCCGCGCCCTTTCTGTTCTCCGCGGAATATCAAGAGGCTCTCGAGGATGGAAACGGAACCGCTCGTGCCGGCTAATTATTCATCCGCCTGCGCGAAAAGTCGCCCGACTAGGAACGCTTTCAACCACCACGATCGTGATCGTTCTCTCGGATTTATCTACGGAGTTGCTTTGATCGGATAAAAACACTCGATCGACCGGTTAACCGGGATCACGACTCTGCTCGTCACGACGCTTCGAAAACAGCGATATTTTGAAAGAAAGAAAGCAATCCGTGATAGGAGACTTTCGATTTCGCGTCGGATTGTCGGGATAGAAAGGAGAGGGTCGCGTGGTGTACCATAAATTGCACGGTAGTGCAACAAATGAGGCGATTACTTCCGTTCGTCGCTCCAACGAATGCGATAATTGCCATTCGTTACCGCTATCGGAAGCGCGAACACGAGTTAACTCGTCGGCGTAAATTTCACCCGTTAATCGAAGCTTATTCGGAAAGACTGAGAGAAGGTTGCTGAAAACGATCCGAAAAAGACGCGCAAAACGATCGGTCCAAGTTGCAACGGTTCCCACGACTACCAAACGGGGCTACCACTTAGAAATTTCGTTATTCTCGCATGCTTGACGGCCGTATAATTAAACGTCACGGAGATTAGCATCGCGTAGTGGCGAAAGTTGCGCGATAGGCAGCCGTGGGCGTTATAAATTTGCGGATTTTTCCGCGCGGAATCGGAGGAAGGATCGAACCTCCTCGGAGAGGAACGATCGGGGTTAATGCATAAAGGGGGTCGTAAGTCGGGGCTCCCTCTCGGCGTGAGAAAACCGCGCGGCGGAGACCAGTCGACGGCATTTGAACGGTCTCGCACGTGCAAGAATGCGCAACCGGTAATGTAAGAAGCTAAGCGACTTACACGATCGATCCGCCGATACTTTCTACGACTGCAAGAACAATCGTTTGACTCTGCTCCACGACCGGTTTCGCTTTCCTTGCTCTTTTTCCGCTCGGATTTTTCGCTGCCGCGCCGTCTCGCCGGGCGTTTACGCTTATCTCCTTCGAGCGGCCGAGCGAAAATCCCCGCCGCTAAATGAGAAATCATACCTAACAAGTGTGCGGAATCTACCTCTGCGTTTCGTTTTTACCTTGTTAACACGTTCCCCGCGATACGGACCACCGCTGCTCCGAGATAACCTATGGGAATAGAGATCTCGATGGCCGGATGAAAATAACGCTCGTTACATCGACCGACTTGCCCCGTCGAGGACAGAGACAGAGGAAAGAACGCGCGAGGAATTTAGCTCGAGTGTTATTACTCCCCGATCTCCACCATTTAACCTAGAAATCTCTTTATCCGATCCGCGGCAGAGGAAAGACCGGGATCCGTCGAGATAGTTCCCTAATTCCTCGGCTTTTTATCTCTCTTACGAACGAGCCATCGTAGCGATGATCGTTCTGTCCGATAAGACACGCAGTTGTCTATTCGATTACGTAATTAAAATCGATTCGATCCGATAACGAGCGAGGAATGTCAACCGACCACTTGTCCGGGGTAGGCTCGGTTTAATTGAACGCGAATAGTAATATACACGCGAACTAATTGAATTTAAACCCTTGTAACGACGATAATATCGTTCGAGCCTGTAGTCCGCGTCTGATAGCTATCGAAAGTAAACATCGCGTAAACTAGGACATTTCCAGGTGAGAAATCCCTTTGTCGGGGATAAACAAAGGCGCGTTAACACGGTGAAGACCTTGCGGACGTTTAGTAATACTTTTACTCTTTATTCGAAAGTCGGAAAATTTATTCGACCGGCAGAGTATCCGGGATCGGTGTGACGAGTTTACTCGTCCTTGCCGATTTAACGCGGAGGATGGTTTAGGGTCTAACGAAGAATCTCGGATTACGGGCGAGTAGAAGAGCCTTGCGTGTTATCAGACGGGATCTCGGAAAGCGCGCACAGAGGAACACGGGTATTTGCAACAATGCGTTGTAATCACGTTTTCGTTTCCACGATGAAATCGGACGATGAGACGCGTTACATCGAGCGAATAATAGTCGCATGTAGAGTCCTTTTAGATAGTCATCTACCACGGAATTATCCCGTCGTAAAATTCGCATGCGCGAAGGAAGAAGGGACCTTGGAGCTGCCACTTGGCCGAACTACGTCTACCAGCCGTGACTGAAGATTTCGGCTGCAGATAACTCGAGGAAGTGAAGAACGCCTCGAACCGAGCGCCTCTGCAAACCAAACGAAGGCAAACGAGTGAAAATTCGAAGGCGGGAGCGGAAACGACGCCACGCGCGCCTGATTGCGCGCAGAACCGTCCCGCTGGAGGGACTCGGTGTTTTTTTAATGGAAATTCGACGAATTTTAAGGAGTTTTAGGTAGGATGGGCATATCAAGTGATGGAGAGAAGCAATCGATAAAAATTAAAGAAATTTTGGAGAAATTCGAGTGTTCGGAGATTCCCGAATATAATCAATTTTGGTAGATTTTGGATTCGGATAGGCCCATCCGGTAGATTCGTTATCCATTAAAATTATTCTAAGCGATCTATCTAGTAGTCAAACGAACGTTCTCTGATCTTCATGGAATGCTAACCTCGAGGTGCCAGAATCTTGGTCACCGACTCTACCGGCGGAGCGTTCGAATCGGCGTAACCGGATTGTTTATCGTCGCTTTCCGAGATTGGACAAACAGCTGGAGCGTCCCGGCGCGAGAACAGGGACTAGATTCGCGGAACAACTAGTCGAGCACGCGTCGGGATTATTTCCATCGAGTTGCCGAGCGGCTGTGCCCGAAGCGTTTCGTTTAGCCGCGTATCTTCCCCGGGATCGTTAAAACGCGAGCCGATGCAAATAAACCGAACGATTTTCCGCGATGCCAGAGTCCGGTCGAGGCTCGATTCTGAAATCTGACTTGCTAATACCACGCTTGCACACGCACCACCGTTCCCGACTGGTCGCGGACATGCTGGTGCTTTGCAAGTCTAATTCACAAGCGTGCACCACCTTCGTTTCCAGCTATTAATTGCGATCCTGTCTTTACCCTCGCTCCTTCGTCTTTGTCCTTCCTCTTTCTCTTCGACTCTCCTCTCTTTCTTTCTCTCTCTCTCGCGGTCCCCTTGCTCCTCCACGGAGCTATCGAAAGTGTTACAGAAATTACGATCGAACGGTTATACAGGGTGTCGCGGGGATCGTCTTTGGAATTTGCTTTTACCACAGAGGGAATTAACGTTTGCGAAATTCCTGTAATTCCGAGGTGTCGCGATGTAGCACGTTCGATCAACTTCTTAGACGATCGTGACCGTGTTAACAGCCTCTTCCTCCGTTCACCGTGTTTACATCCTCTTTCTCCAAACTATCCATTTTTTCGCAATTTTTCCAATCTTTCAAACTTCTTACCGATTTTACCGCAGCATAGCTGAATCTTCGAGATCTTTTTAAAGCAAGAAACTCAAGTCTTCTCAGTGCCAGGAGTGACAGAAGGAGAAGCGATAGATGGACAGACGAAAATCGATCCCGGATTGGATCCCAACCGGTGTCGGTATTTCGGTCATAGCCGATTTTGGTATCGGGTGTAATTCCACTGGCATAATACGGTATCGGGATCACACCGGTATCGAATCGCGGAAAGGGAGCCTGTAAAACACCTGGCAGTCGGTCGGCCTAATCGCGGGTAACGTTGCCGAAAGCTGTCGTATCGAAATTGCCACCTTATGGACGGAGGTCGAGAGCTCCGAGGACAAGGTTCCTCGAGCTGGGAGATCTGGTCGGAACGGCTGGTCGGCTACGTGTTAAATTCTCCGGCGAGGGAAGAAAGTCTGCTGGTCGCATACCTTCGCGGCGTAGGGACATCTGGTCTGCGGGCAAAATCGTCACGAGAGACGATACCGAGTGCTCGTACGTGACCGTGATCCTCGTTACCCATTGCTCGCGCCTCGTCGCCATCCTTCCGCTTCTTTCCGCTTCTTTCCCGCTCCTTTCTCGCCTCTTTCCAGCCTCTTGCTCGCCTCTTTTTCCCGCGTACCGCGAAT
The DNA here is from genome assembly GCA_002201625.1 of Euglossa dilemma. Taxonomy (NCBI): domain Eukaryota; kingdom Metazoa; phylum Arthropoda; class Insecta; order Hymenoptera; family Apidae; genus Euglossa; species Euglossa dilemma. The sequence continues at coordinate 4,245,470 of NIJG01000161.1, forward strand.
ACTGCGACGCGTGTTTCGTCCTCGGCGTCGACAGGCCGCGGTCGTAAAAATGCTTCATTTGTTCGTGCAAGCCTCCTTCGCGTTTACCAGCCTCTTTATAGTCGTGAAATTCGAACCGTGAACTACTGCTCCCGGCTGTCTAACCGGACCGATCCAATCGTAAATTCCCCCTTTTGATCTGCTCGTTTACTTACATCGTTTCTCCGCGAAATCGATTTGAATTTGAATTTATGGAATCGGTAGCTGGTAGTTTCGAACGAAATAATTTCGAAATAATTACTAACGATGGAAGCGATAAAGTCGCGTTTCACCACGACGCACGTGCCGTTCGGGTTAATAGATATAAATGTTACGTCGATTATGCACTGACATTTAAATCCACCGTTCGCTTAACCGCGGCGGATTTAATAAATCGTTAACGGGAGTCGGAAGATTCGGTGGCGGGGGTAAGGATCGTTACATAAACAGGGAACATTAATTGTCGGCCATATCGGATAGGAGATAGGGGAAATGTTAGACCGATAAGAATAGGTTTATATAAGAAACCGCAGAAACCGGTGGAAGTAAAATCTAATTCGCGGTATAATTGCGAAAGGTACAAAGGAATATTTATAGTAGAAACTATTAATCTATACGTTAAATCGTTCGTAGCAGCGGCTGCTATTGCATTCATCTATTCCGTTTTATAACTCCCCTATGATCTCACTTCCGCGTTATCGCCCGCTTATATCGCACCGTTTTTATATCACGGTAATTACAGAACCGACGCGAGTTCGCGTCTTTCCCTTGCCTATTTTATTCCATCGGAAGCGTGGCCAGGAGGAGCCGATCGAATCGCCGATGCCGTTTCTCTCCCCTCTCGTAGAAAAACCACCCGGTAGAATCACGGACGAGCGAGTAGAAGGGAAAAGTCGCGGCGAGAGTAAAAGCGAAGAAGCGAGTTCGCCGATGAACTCGCGCGTCCGACTCGATTTTCACTCGTTTCGCACGGCATTTCCCGACGCCCCGCGCCGCGCCGCGTCGCGTCGGCGACCCGAATTTCTCCTTTCGCTATGGTCGCGATGACACGACCCCGTTTCGCGTCACCTCGACCAATTAACCGGCACTCGCCGCGGGATTCCAGATTCGCCGGTTTCTCGTCGCGCGAGACATCACAGGCGGCCGCCAGAAAAATCGCAATTCCCCGATGACGAGGAAAACGACGCCCACAATCGCCTCCTCGGTCTTTCCTCTCCCGATTCTCCCTCGACCGTGACTATCGCGCCGCGTCCACGATTCACTGGAATTTCGCTGGAATCCGCTTGGAAATGTAAATCCCCGCCGCGAAGTGGAAAAGTAGCGAAATTAACGGCGAAAGAGGGAAACGCGATAATTAGAAATTTCCGTGGTAATTAGGCCGATAACTCGGACGAGCTCCTAGCGGAAAGCTGTACGGTTTCGGATTTACTATGATCGAACGTTCCGTATTTTCGATTTCTTTCTTTTTCCTGTTTCTTCGCGTCGATTTTATCGTTTCATGCGGTCGGAATATAATCGGAGGTGGCCAGGTCGATTCGGTGTTAATAAATCGACGGGTGCAGCCGAGTGATATCGGGGACACCGGGCTGTCGGTTCAATTACCCGGGAATACGCGACGAAATTTTCAATTCGGCGTCTCGAAAATTGGCGGGATCACACGAGCCGCAGAAAAAATGTTAATTCCCCGCGATGAAGATGGACGTCTCGACGCTGGAACACGACCACGATCTCTACCGTCCCCTTTCCTCCGCCGCGGCGCGTTCGCCGTTGCGTAACGCCACGTTCGAATTTGCATCGGCGAATTCCAGCGAAAATTAAATTCATATCCCGATGGAGCGTGAACGGAGATCGTTACGCGATCGGAAACGCCGAAGCGAGTCGAAGCGACTTCTCGTAACGTTTAACAGGTTCGACGTAAGTGGTATCGAAACGGACAGGCCTCGATGAAGGCTCGGATAGTTTCTCTCCGACGGTTATCTAGGATAATTATCGCGACGCGATAATTACGAGCTACCGTGCAGGAATGCGCTTTGTTTACTCAAAGAGAGTACATTCTCTATTCGATTCGTGTCTCTCGTTTTGCATAATAACTCCGCGTGCGAGGTATTTCCCGACCGCCACAAGCTCGTCGTTCTTTTGTACAGATTCGACGAGTTTGCGAAAAATTTGCAATGGTTCCGCGACCATATTATCGTGTCTATCCCTTTGCACTCGAAGCTTGAAACAAAATATTCTTCGTACCGTCAGAATTGAATTCTTAGACACCCAAGTACGCGACTATCTTCCAGCGAAATCCAATCACCGATTTTAACTTTGAATTAACTCGAAATTAACCTAATTACTTCACAACGATGGAGGTCTCTTTCCATAAAGATTAATTGTCCAAAATTCGACTTATTTTCCACCCACGGAATCGTATCGAGAAACGAAAGAATTTGACGCGCAGAGTATTAGAGCGATTGGAAGCCGGCGTCTGTCCACGCGAGGAGCGTCTCGGGGCAACGGTGGCAATACTTGGTTCGTCAGCGTCGAAATCACGCCGAAGTAGCATCATTTCGTAGACAATGCAAAGAGGCACGTCTGTCTCGCGCGCATTCTCTGCCCACGCGTCCTCGGATACCGTATTACGTGCGTAATGTCTAATGGACGTTTACGACGTTTAAAGGTGGCACAAAGTGGGCTAATACGAGGTGCCATTTAGTCAGTTAAAGGTCTTTGAAGCCACGACGTATCGGTGCTCCCGCTTATGCAATAAATACATAATTTTATAGTTATTAAGTGGTTGTCAGTTGGACGCGTGTCGGCGTTCCTGCCAGACGCGTTCCTCCTCCTTTCGCGTTTCCCTCCGACAACCCTCAGACATCCTTTTCACGGTCCATCTAACCGAGAAATTCCCGTTGCTTCGCGACTATTTTCAAAACGGAATCACGAGTCCGAAAATTCGCGAGGTTCGAGGTTTGACGGTCCTCGAGACGCGTCTGCGTCCTCGTCACTCGCGCTTAGACCCGAATAGATTAACGCAGGTGTTGTTGTTGGATTTTTCGAAACCTACGGGACCAACAACGGGGGTTTTTCAATTAGACCGTTGAACGGCAGAGGTTTAACGAGGCGAATGAAAGAAACCTGGAGTCGGTGCGCTCCTAATTGCAGTGGAAGACGCGATAACCGCCTGTCTCTAGTTAGCTCGATTGACACGGCCAGCGGGAGACGTGACGAGATTTCTTGTTCGCTGGAAGCGACGCCGCGTCGGTACATAAAAGCGGCGATTTTTCTCCTTTCTGACCCCATTCCAGGGACGCTTTAGCCGCGCGGTGCGGACGAGTCGCACGTGCGGATCCGCCGATGGAATGCGCTGAAGAACAAAGGGTGCAGCTGCTGCGAACTGGTGTTAACTCGATTGCCAGTGAATCAAATAGATTAATAGAATCGCTTTGAAGACTGCTTCGGCCACCGTTCCGCTCCGCTCCGTTCCGCTCCGTTCAGTTCGGCTCCGGTGCCAGCTCGCGATCCAATCGCTCCAGTAGATCCTTTGTGTACGCGATTCTCTCCGATCTTCGATCTCGTTCGAGAAATTTCGATTTGTTAGGAATTTTCTTGGAATTTATCGAGTTGGGTAACCCTCTGCGACCACCTATGGTTGTTGCGAAAGCTTCCGATGCTCGAGGGTGCTTTCATTGCTTCTATTATGTTAGATCTCTTGGATCGTTTGTGTACGCGATCCATTCCGACCTTCGGTCGAAGAAATTTCGATTCATTAGAAATTTTTGGGGAATTTTTCGAATTTAGCAACCCTTTGCAACCACCTGTAGTTGTTGCGAAAGCTTCGGATACTCAAGGGTGCTTTCACCGCTTCTATTATATCAGATTTCGTGGATCGTTTGTGTACGAGTTCCTTTCGAATCTTCGACCAAAGAAATTTCGATTAGTTAAGAATTTTCTTGGAATTTTTCGAGTTAGGTAACCCTCTGCGACCACCTATGGCCGTTGCGAAAGTTTCCGATGCTCGAGAGTGCTTCCACCGCGTCTCGTTGTCCCTTTCTCTCGGATCTACCTTAAAGATAAATGTTTTCTCGCGAACGACGAAGAATTGGGAAGCAGGTGAACGAGAGGTAATCGATCGGTGTCGTTTTAAACGGCAGTTCGGGACTGGGTCCGCGATGCAAATCGTTTGGGTTCGCTCGAACGCGTCGAACAATGCGGTGCAAATTAGTTATAAATTACCGGCGTCCCTTGGAAACGGACAAAAGGCCGGCGGGAGCCAGGGCCAGACCGGAAGCGGCCGTCTGAACCCTGCTGTCCGCTTTGTTCTCGCACGCCTAATGAGCGTCGCTGCAAAAGCGTAACAGTGGCGCTCGCCGGCGGCCTTGAGGCGTCGCGTTATGCAACGTGCTCGTACATAAAACGCAGAAGATCGCGTACACCGATTTCCATCTAAATCCGGCCCGTCCCCGGTATTTTTAGACCGAAATTCGAATTAATCCTTAGCTAAGAATAATACGTCCAACCATCCGGCGATTATTTGCATCCCGCGGCTTCACGCTGCGCCTGATCCACTGGAGCACCGATTCTATCATTCGAATTTCCCGGAATCGCCGGATCTGGAGGTGGAACGTTAATGTCGAAGGTCAATGCAGTCCTCGTGATCGAGGATGAATCAAAAGCCAAGTTTGTTTCACCGATTTCTGGCCATTTCGAGTCTTCGTTGACTTCGACTCGGACAGAAATTTATTCAAATCGTTATTGAATATATTATTAAATCGGTATTTATTTCAATTCTCATTAAACCACCCAAATCACTCATTAACGATGATTTAGAAAATTTAGAAAGGATTAGACTCGAACTCCAAGTCCCGTTTCATTCGACTGATCCCGATTTCAAGTTCGAGGATGTTTTAAAATGTTTTATCTGATATTTCGAGCGTTGGTTTCCGATAATTGGCAAAGAATTCGTGGAAAAGGTGACGGTGTAATCCCTGAGTCGTAAAGCGTCTCTCAGCGACGTTTATGGGAGATTAAAATAAGAAAGGAGAGGAGATTCGGGTGGACAATGGAATAGCGCGCTCGATAGCCGGAGGATCAGCCGCTGGGCGATTACAATAACGAAGACGCGTGTCTCGTATCGGTCTGTGTAATTAGGTCATCGTGGTGGGTGTATGAAAGCTCGTGATTAAGGTTAATGCCGTTAAATCCCGGCTGTTTGCTTTTCCTTTTTCGCGTATCTCCGCTGATTCACGCTGGCCAGCGCGATTAACCGAACGTTATTATGATTCCGAAGCAAACATTTCTTTTCATCTCGTCTTCCTTGAACCTATAATACAAAGATTTGGTTCCGATTAAGACCAGAATATCTTCTCGAACTATTCCGAGAAAGTAAACCTCGTTGATCTGAAAACAAATCAACCTATCCGACTTATTCTTAGCATCGAACAGCTTTCCTCCGAATGGACCAAAGAACTCATCTGGGTTCTTCCGATTCGACGCGACGAATCGAGTGCGATTTCCTGTGGCGAAAAAAAGAAACCGGGGTGTCGGTGGACTCCGCGTAATTAGGCCAGCTTGGTGGGTGGTTGAAAGCTCGTTATTAAGGTTAACGGTTGCCGTGGCGAATCCCGGTACACTTTCTTCTTCGGGTGGCAGGACGTAAGGACACGTGGTTGCTGCAACAATGAGCAGCGATCGCTCGAGGTCCGCCATTGCCGGTACACCTACGAGCGGCATCTGCTGGCAAGGTCGTAAATAACGTTTCGCAATCGGAGAACGGGACGAGAAACGGGGAACTCCGCTCGCCGGCGCGCGCGACACACTTTTCCTTAAGCAGTTCCTTTCTTCCATCCCGCCATTTTTCTCCCCTTCCTCCGGTTTCGCGCCTTTCCGCGCCTCCTTCCTCTCCTTTTCGGGAGGAGACCGACGGGATGGAATACGCGAGGGCTCAATTAGGCTCCTTTTAACCATCGGATCGGCTGGTATCGGCGCCATTAATCATCGGTATCTCTGCGACTTCCTTTCCCGGGCATCGGGATTAATTCGATCGATCCGGGACAAATTTCAATGGATCGCAAATTGTCCACGGGATATTCGCGCGTCCGTTCGATCTCGCCTCGTGGAATTCCATCGTTTTTCTCCCTTTTCTTGTCCCCCGTCGTGCGTGCCCCGTTGCTTTACCGGAGCTGGACGGAGTCGGTTGCCGTCCGTTCGCCATTCGGCACGGAACGAATCAATGAATGCGGGAAGCAACAATGGCGCCTGGAGTACGCTGTCTCGAACGCGTCGTGTTTGTCTTGCAATTAGAACGCGTTCTACGAACACGAAATTGATGGCTGGCCTCGATTTGGCCGAACGTAAACTTGCTGAAATTGGCCGCGGCGTTGTCATAATTCATGATCTCGTTCAATTGTCGCGTTGTTGCACAACGGTGTCCATTAAAAAGCTTTGTCGACCGTGCCACTTTTACGGATCGGCCGCGGGAAAAAGCGGGGGAGAAGAAAGCGTGGAAGCGGAATTCCCGGGCCCCGCGAGCCTGCCTAGAAACCCGAAAGGAATTCCGCCCTGGCCGGCTGCTTTATGGCGTTTAACACCATAAATAAGCGGGCGTCGCGCGGTCGTCGAAGTAACGAGACGCGTTGCTATTAATAATAGTCCGATTCCCGCAGCCACCGCGGAGATTTACGAAGGTACCATGATTTATTCACCGAATATCTCGCTGCCACTTAGCCTCTGCCTCTTTCCGCAGCATTTGTCGGATATCCGCGGCACCGGGGCGTCGCTCGTGACTCTATCGACGCCCCCTGCATCCGCGCCCCTTGCTGCAACCTCTTCCTTCCGGGAAACCGATCTTTCTTTGGTCATTCCGCTCGTCGTCTCCGTCTCGAAGCAAAGACCACGCGGAATGAGACAGTTCCACTTCGTGGAAGCGTGACGAGGTGTCGACCGTTTATCATCCACCGTTATCGAAGGAATCTCAGCTTATAATTCCCTGAAACCCTACGAATAACTCTCGGAAAAACTCGATTAACGCGATACCGTGGCATTTTTCAAATTTTCCAAACATATTTCCGGTATTATTTCTTAATATAGCTTTGTGAATTATTTTCACGTCGAGTCAAAGCTCTCTCTATTGAATCTCAAAGTTTTGACTCGCTCAGAGACTTTTTTGCTCTCTTAAAAGTCCCGTTAATACCGTCGGAGCCTCTGTCCGAATTTCGGGGAACTCGGGTCATCGGCTAAATCTCGGCATGCCGGTAGATTATCGCGGATAATCGTAAATAACGAGGAGCCAGCATCCGCTAGACACGCGCGCACGACAAAAGCCGGCGAAGAATACGTTTTATGAGAGAAAGTGGAGGCGAGATATCGGAGTAAGTTATTTTCGCATGAAATCGAAGAAAGAAGAGCAAAGAAAGGGGAGGAACGAGGAGTTCGTCGTAAAGCTCGAAAGCTCCCCGTTGGATCGGAGATATTCGGCTGGCTCATTAAAACTCGAGCCCTGGTCGCGCGCGTCTCGGCCACGCTTGTTTGTAACAATTAAGACACGTTCGCGCATAAATTATCGGCCGCTTCCGTCAGTCGAAACGGGCGACGTTTACGACAGGAATGTTTATGCGGGATATAAAGCTTGTACCGTTGCTGTTCGTCCGCTTCATTCCTCTCCCCGCCTCTCGCATTCCTCCTCGCGATTCCTCCTTCGTAACGACCGCAGCAACGACCGCGGCAACCCCCGCCGGGGGAAATTACGTCCCCGGAGGAAAAAAGGGACCGCGCAGGCGTCGTCGCCGTGAGTTACGGTTTTCCATAAACGCCCGATTCTCCTCGGTGCGTGCGGATCTCTCGAGATTTCGTGGCTCCTCGAACCCGAAGCCGTCTTCAGGGTTGGGAAAAAAGAAAGTAGGGAAGAGGACGCGGTCTAAAGGTGACGTTTAAACGACGCTCGAGCGTCGGTCCATAAGTTCGCGAGTCTATGGTCCCCCTCGGTCTTTTCGCGATCGCGCGGAATCAACGGAGAATCAAAGAGAGAGGGTACAGGGGACGAAGGTTAATTTTTATTCTCATTCCCTCTCCGTGACGAGGCGACGACGAGAGGAGGAGAGAAAGGGAGGAGGGATCGGTGTGACGGTAATTCGTGTAATAACGGCGGTGAAAATTACGCAGGGTGGAAATGATAGCTTATCGGGTGTCGGGGAAGATTGCAGGCCCCGATAGAGGAACGGAGGATCGGTGGACGAGGAAATTGCCGGGTGTGGAAACCGTGGATCACGGTTACTAATCCGGTAATCGTTCATTAATTCGCAAAGTAACGGCCGCGGCCTGCGCGGTTTGTTTTCCCATCGCTGATTCGGATTTTCTCGCTCGCCGACGCGAGCGTGTTATTATGCGCCGATTAGAAAATTATTTATCGCGGCGAGCTCGCAAGCGTTCGACAGGCTCGGTCGACCGGTACGCGCGGATTACCATTCGAACGCTAATAAATTCACCGTGTTACTCTCCGACTGGCTTCTGGCTGCAACCTCTCACGAAAAGGCTGATCCGATTTCTTCCACGGAATCCCCGTGTGATCCTCTCAGTGATTATGGAATCGATCTCCTCTTCGATTCATGATGCTCCTCGATTAATTCGAAACCTGCTCGAATTTTCACGATAATACTGCGACCTCGATTCTTATCGGAGTGTCAAATACCGAAATTCGACGTTAGACGAACATTCGCGTTGCTAATATTTGCAACAACGTGAAAATTCGTTTCGCGATGGTACGAGTTTCGAAAACGAAAAACATTATTGCCGTTTATATCGTTTCCTGTTGTAAAGAGTATTTATAGAATCAATTTTCCCCTTTCGATAAGAAGAAGATACGCGGGATTCCTCGTTCGACTCGTACTAATCATTTCCTGCGGTGTTGAAAATAAGGAAAAATAGCCAGAGGAAGTATCCAATTCGCACATATCGCAGCGGAAACACGAGTAACCGATCTCTTTTCGCGTCCTTAAAACGTTCAGCGAATATTCCCCGGTTATCGCGTTCGTATCGAAGGAAAGCTGAAAAATTGCTCCATTGGAAAAACCACCTGTCCGAATAATTCCTCTCTACGATCGTCGGCCGAGCCGGTTAATTCCGTTTCGGAGCGAAGCTCGTCCAAGGACAATGCGTTCCATTGATCGGGAACGAGAGAAAAACCGGAAAAGGGAAATAAAAATGGCGGTTTGGGAGTAACGAAAGGAAAGGAGGGGACGCGTGTCAAGTGCAGGAGCGTGTCAGGGCCGTATCGTACCGGCGGCTGCGCCCTGACCTTACGCACACCTCGCCGGATTGCGGCGCTGGAACAATCGCGGCACACGCCAAGACGGAATGGTGCTTCCAGTGGGTGTTGGTATGCGTCTCCTACGCTTCGACGGGAATTGATGTTTCCGACGATTACGCGTTTAAACAGCCCTCTTCCTCGCTGGAAGGCGGAAATAGACGCGTTCGCCGCGCGAGTCGCTGGATCGTATCGGCGAACGAAGGTAATTCCAAGGAGATCCGACCACTGCGAGCCTCTGGCAAGCGTTGATGGATAGATGGATAGATGGATGGATGGATGTGCTTGGCGAATTTGGAGGAAGACGAGTTTTTACGCGCTCGACGAATAGGGATGCGATAGATCGAGACCTTGGTCTTCGCAGTGTATTATCTGCGATGCCGGATTTTCCTTGGATTTTCGATGAAAATAATCGAGCAACGTGAATGTTCAGGCGTCTGGAGATTGTTTACCGAGAAAATAGACAATCCAGAGGATCGCGAACTTGGATCGTCGAATTTTCAGAAACCACGAGTTTCGCGATATCGCGAAAATTGTTTTCGATAACTCGGGAAAGTTTCTCTGCTCTGTCCTTCGCGTTATCGTGGGAGGGAAACGATAGACGAGCACCAGATGTGATGCTTATCTGTGTTTCTTAATGTCGGAGCCTCGGTGAGTGACACAACAGGACATGATACATAAGGACCCTTTTCCTTTTAACGGTTCCATTCAGCCAGCGAAGCAGGAAGCACGTGTTCCTTTCGAAATTACCTTGCTACATACGTTCTAACGAAATCTCCACGGTATTTCAAAGAATTCTAATTTCAAAGACTCGAATAGATGCGGAACGCGTCGCAAACAAGGACGATCGATTGGAATATCGCAATCTTTGCAGAAAATATAATTTATCAAACGGAAAGGTGCAAAGGAGAAGCTAGTTCGACGTAAGAGAGACTCTCCGATACGTTTGGACGGCTAGGAAGGTGGAAACGCAGGGGAAGGCTGGAAACGGGCACGAGAGAGAGGCCGGGGTGTCCGTAAAATTAAAATTAGCATAAGTTATGGGAAGGCGAATTCCCCGTGACAGTTTAGAGCGAAGTTAACGCGACCCACGCGACCGCGATATTTATAAAGCCTGGAAGTATCCGATTAACGGGGAGATTTAAGGTATCACGGTTGCATCGGGTCGTTCGTCTCGATCGAATATTCATGAGGACGAAATATAGCGCGGGGATGACAAATAGGCGACTAATTTCACGCCGCATACCGAAAAACCCACACAAAGGCACCTATCTCGACGCCCATTTTCACGCTCCGTATCCGTCTCGCTGCTTGCCTTCTAACCGACAACCTTCCGAGTCGAATCGATAGTCCCAACACGAGGATCACCCTGCAGAATCCCAAACTACCTCGGAAACCCATGAATCTTTTACAATTTTTCCTCTACGCTTCCTGTCCACGTGTTTACTCCAATGAAAATCGGGTCTCATACGCTTGAAATTCGATTATGTACGTCGTTTGGAAGATTCTGCCAATTTTGCGATTTTAATCAGGCGAGTAGAACGTTAAAGGATCTATTATACTGATAGAATTTCGCCGAGTGTTTATTTCCAAAGTTGAGGAAGAACATTTGAAATTTGTAACAGGTTGGAAATATTTTAAACTCGGTGCGTAGATCTTAGCTTGGAAGAGGTTTACAAAGGTTTATAGGATTAGGAAGAGATTAGTAAAACGTGATAAAAGAGAAACAAATATAAATCACGAAAATGAACCAGATAGAACAAACAACCCCGCGATGAGACATAAACAAACAAATCAACATACTAATGTATTTGTTAATATTGTATTAATTATAATTTATTAATATTTATTAATATTATACATAAAAAATTAATATACATAATTAATATTAATATATATAAAAAATTAACAATACAACAATTAACAATGAAAAAAAAGGGAAACAATTACATTGTTTAAGGGGGTGAGGGGTGGATGGGGTGTCCAACCCCAATCTCGCTTTGGACCCTCACCCCCTTCACATGACGAAAATTTAGATGTGACGCGCCAGATCAACAAATGATTCTATCATCGCCGCGACGCCCTTTATATAGCCCCGATCGACCGACCATCGACGAAAATTTCCGAACTTCACCGATTTCATTGATTATTAATTTTTTCGCTATAATAGTCAATAATCGATTAATTTTTTCATTTTTATCATAAATTTACGACGCGAGCAATTCGTTAGTAACGATGTTAATTTGTTATTAACAATAGGTGTAATAATTTATAAACTTTTTGTAAGTTATCGGTACTTTTTAACATAAATTCAGTGTAACTTCGAACAATAACCAATAATTTATTATTTTTTTCGCTTCCACTATAAGTTTACGCCACGGACAATTTATTTAGTAACATATTTGATAGTTTATACAATTTTGATATCCTTCCACGGGACAATTTCGCGATACGTATATGTAAAAAGTTATGCGTTTTTAGAAAGCGAAGATGATGGAACAATTTCCTTTGGAACTAATTCGTGATTAGAGAAGAAAGAAAAAAGAAAAAGCCAGGGTTAAACAGTCTTCGACTAGGCAACGATTGCTCACTTTCACCCATGGTATCCTGTTGCGTGCCCCTCCGACGTGTTTTCCCATCAAGAAACATCCGTCGTGTACAGGTAAATAAAGGCCACGAATGTCCTCCTTCGCTCGCGATGGACAATCAATTTCCGTAGGATCAGAATCTAGGATCAGAGGGAAAATAGAATGTAATATACTCTGTGAATAATTTCAATCATGGAGCACGTTCGATTTCATAAGCGATTTACATGATTCGAGCATTAGCCGACAGCTGGCTAGAAACGATTCGATGAAGACACGGGGTTAAGGATAATTAATTTCAGTCGCCAGCAACGTCTAGCCGCATGACAAATTACTTCCGGATCCCATTACTAGCCTCGTATGTAGCTGGTACCGCGCAAGAATAATCCGTGATCTCAAGCGAGATTAATCACGGAAAGGACGATGGAACGACAACAATAGGAAACGAGAAAACCAACGTTTGCGTGGACCTCTCTAAAAATAGTCCCTGTCCTCAGATCCTTCGTCTTTCGCTAGTTTTCATTACCTTTATTCATCGTACATTCTCTCCGAGTTAATTTCCTTTCCCTTTTATCTATTACTCATCGACGTTTTATCAAAATTCGTGGCAGAAACTCGGTTGAAAATCGACTCACGAGGATCGTGGATTATTCGTCGGCCAATTCCTACTCGTATTTCGTCGAGTTGATACCGTAATCGAGCTGTCAGTCGAGCAGCTACTAAGAATAGTGGTACACGGCAATGCAATCGTGATTAATTGTTATTCAGCATTAGCGACTGACGCTGATTTCTATTTTTACGATTCGCGAAACCGTCTTACCCTGTCTACTCGATACAATTCGATTCCCGTGTCGACTCGTTTGCGGTTTCTAACGAGCACGAGACGTATTAAACGAAAGTAATTATCCACGGATAAGTTTCTTAGCTGGCGGTCTACCGGGATGGCTAAAGATCGGGGAGAAATTTGGAAAAATTCTGGCCCGAAGGGGTGAAGAGGCGTAAAGAAGCGGACGCGTTTCCTGATTCCTGGTCGCCGGAGGATCTCGAAACGGTAGTTTATCACCGGCAGAAGAGCACTAGGTGCCTTCTCCGAGCAGCCGATTCGTATCCATCATCCTTTTGTCTAGAGGCAGCCGAACCCCCACGACGATTTAAGTTACGAATTAATCAGCCGTTGGTGGAACGACGCTTCGTTCCGTGGCGTCACTCATTATTCTTCTTACGCGGCCAGATGAATTACGGCAGTTAATTACGAACCAGCAGAACCCCGTGGCAGAGCGCGACCCGCCCGAACAAAGCCGCAACTCCCGGTAATTCCATTTCGCCAGACTGCTGTCTTTCCTTCATACGCAATAATTCACCGCGGCTTCCAACTTTCTTATCGTTACCTCGCCGAGCGGAACAGAAAGAAATCCCAGGGACACGTGGGATCCATCAGGACTACCGCGGAGTCGATGCATCTCCGGACTCGTCCAGGGTCGATTCGAGTACTCCAACAACGCGTCGGTCTTGTCTCTAAGACCCTCGGTTCACGGTTCCAGAGATACAGGCACTGAGGATCTGAGATAAATTTCAGTTCAGGGTAGTTCTAAGAGGTAGGGTAGGTAAGGTAAATCTGTGATTATGTCGATATTTCTGAGCAGTTGAAATATAGATAGATCTCAGGGTAGTTTTATTAGATTATTCTTAACAGGTAGTGAGGTTAAGATAATTCTCGGGTCTCAGTTCTAAGTTGAGATATCGAGGACTCTGCGTAGTAATTTCAAAGGACGAAACCACGAAACGACTGGAATGTGAAAGTATTTGGAACCTGGAAATTTCCGTTCTTCTCGTTATCGCTTTCCAGAACTTAAGAAAAAAAACGAGAACCGAGTCACCGTTGAATCCTTCCCGAAAATCCTTCTCGGGAGATTTCACCTTGGAAAGTGCATGGTGAAAAATGGCGAACGGCGCGTGTCAGGCTTATCTGTTGGCTGTTTGCACGGAGCGACGGACGGCGTCGGCGTGTCGGTGCGCGTGGGTTCCGCGATCCCGTCGGTGATTCAGGTTAATTACGATTGCGCGAGGAAAACGCGACGGCGGGGAAAGAAAAGACCGGCGCGAAGGTCGAGCACGGTTTTCCACGGGCTTCGCCGGTTCTCATGGGCCGCGGGTCGGTTCCCTGTGACGGAGGAACGGAGTCAAGGGCCCTCGGGTGCGCGATGATCCTTGGCGTCGATAGGATGATCGATAGCCCCGACGAATGTTTTATTCACGAGGTTCTCGCGGACTGGAAGGAAGTGGACTAAGCCGAAGAGAGGAAGCCGCGTTTCGTATCTGTTTAGCGAAGACGCAGTGAATGAATGCTCGGGAGGTCGCAGATTAGATAACCGAGCGAGGGTACATACGTTTATTTGCATCGAGCAAACACTCGCTTCGCTCTCTTCGGCGCGTGTTCGCTCGGCGTGATTTATAGATGCAACGATACCGAGCGGAGGATCGCGATTGCCGATCGAGGGAAAAGTGGCAAGAGCCGGCGTTGTTTAGCGCGACGGAATAGAGTCTAGAGACGGAATAACGGCGGTTTCCAGCACTGACAGGTGATAGTGGTTTGACAGTTTAACAAGCACGTCCGATATTCATTCGTGCTCCCTGGCGAACGAGGCGCATTAATAATCCTGCTACGACGTCGCTCTCCTCCGTGGGGAGGGTCTAATCGAAAGCGCGCGTATGACTCACGGCTCGCGATTGTCGTGCGATGCACGCTTGACACGATTTGCCGGACTTACTCGGAGAAACGAGGAAAGTCCCAGCTTCGTTACTTGGAATCCCCCGGCCGACTCTGTCTGCCGACTTGCCCATCCAATTGCCCGAATCGCCTTGCCACGCAGATATATTTCCAAACTTTTACTCCATCTTCGTGGATCTATCGTTGTCTAGAAACGATTCGAGGAACTTTGCAGTTTCGAGATTCGACGTGTCCTCGAGTCTAAATGTTCGGTCGAGAGAAGACCAGTGAAAGGCGTAAAATAAACGAAATCGGAATTTTTAGAATATAAGCGAAGCGAGTGAAATAGAACAGAGCACGCGATCACGGAGGAGTAAATAATAGATGTCAAAGACTCGTCCTAGTTACGAATTCCGGGAGTCGACGCTTCTGCCCCGGATTTTTCGCATTCGAGATAAAGATTTCCGAGAGTTCGGTTTTGATCTTCAGCCCATTTTACCTGACAAGCGCGTTCGCCGGGGAAGAGACGAGTCGAAAGGAAAACACGTCGGATCCCGTCAGCGGACCGACGCGCGACGTCTTTTGATCCAGCCAGTTCCATCCTGACTGATCCATAAATTCTCCGGCCCGAAACAGCGCCCAGTTCTGTCGATCTTCCGCGGGATCGCCACTCGCGCGCGCTTTTAACAACGTTATAAAATATTTAAACGGCGAGACGTCGCGGACCTAACAGTGGTCCCTGGCAGCTGAGCCGAGCCGTAAGTGGAACGAGCTCGATTCCGAGAACTACCAATGCGGACCTGTTAAAAACACCTGTGAAACCGCGTCGCGGCCAACTTTGTTCCTCCGTCGAATATTCTCCAAGTTTCCGAGCTTTTCTTACGGTTTATACGTTTTTATTTCGGGTTTTAGGTGGAAAAACGTCGCCAAAAACGTCCTTTACTAATCTAAAGTCTGATATAGGTCTCTCGTTTACTCTAACGCAGCAAATCTGACGAAAAAGAAAGGTCTGACCTGGTGATTAACACAGTTAATTTCCGTGATTATAAAGGTCACTAAATTTCTCTATAACACCGAGAACATCGTTGTTTTTATATTCCTCGAGGTCTGTCATACTGGAATCTCCAAACAAGGAAGAATCCGGGAGACAAACGTGACTTTATCTCGCTGCAATCGAGAGAATGAGTGGCAGAGTCTTCCAGGAACGTCGAAAGAGAGTGACGAACCTTATATTACCATTCGCATATTCGTTTGGTTCGAGGAACAGAGTATCCAGGTGGAGGTTTCTCGGAGGCGACTTTGTCCTCTGGATAGGCTGGTCTGGGCGCGTTTTCCAGAAACTCGTCATCGGAAAGATAAATGTGGCGGCAAGTGGCTGCACCTCCGCCGTGAAATAACGACATTAATAACGAATCGCGGCGCGATTTCGCTAAGTTTTACGATCGCGAATGCGTGGAGCTGGTGGGCGGCGGTCGAAGGACTGCCAGCTATCGCCGCGACGCCGCATCGATCCGACGCCATTTTTCCCTCCCCGCCGGAATTAATGCATCTGCACCGTTTCCAGGAACCTGACACTAATTGCAAAGGACGAATGGGAGAACGACGACACGCGTTTCTTTATGGAAAAGTGTAACGAACGCGAAACTCTTCGTCCCGTTTCTCTCTGGTGCCAGCTAAAGTTCAGAGTCGGGATTCGACACGCTCTTTTCTAAGTTAGGAAAGTTCTCGCGATTTTAGAGACACGTATATTTATCAATCGACCCCTGAGTCAAGTAACGAAACGACAAAACTTAAGGATCGCGAGTTATCGAAGCTGCACGCGCAAAGATATCGTCAATACGAAATGACAGAAAAGCTTCGAGCCCAGCCAAGCAACCAGGCATAGTCTCGTCGAGTGTTTAAGTATCGTAAAAAGACCAGGAATCTTTGATCTATAAATCCCAATTAACATCGAAATCTTGGCGCTTCTCATCGATTAATCCCGACATCCTTGTCGATGCTTATCGAAATCGTTGCCTAAGGTCTGCACGCGACGCGCGTCGTTTTTCTCGTCTTGGCAGTCAAACTAGTGAGACGGTAATCAGACGCGTAGTAGACGGGAAGCTGCGAACTCTGGTCGAGCTATGGGCTACCTTCGAAGCCGTCTTTTTGGAATATTTATGGTGTAACGGTAATATCAGTCGTAAGAAACCTCAACCAAGGGTTAACCAGGATCGATGTAAAAACGATTGCATCTCGACGACACGTATCTTGCGATTACCTCGAAAGGACGGTGAAACTCGAATCGGAAGAAGAGCTACTCTTCGATCTTCTTTGGATCCTCGCGAGCGAATCCGCTTAGGAAAGAAAAGCTTCCGAATGGAAAAGCGTTGGAAAGCGAGCCGACGCGAGTCGTCCGGACGTGTCTGACGCGAAGCTGGGAAAAGACGGGTGAGAAAAGGGACGGGCGAGAAGAGGTCGAGCTTGGGTTACGCAAGAAAACGCGCTTTCACGAGCGGCGATAAGCGTCACTTTAGCGGCGGGTGTCCTTTTGTCCGGCGCGGAATTGCCGGCCGTCCTGAGCCGCGCGGTTTCTCGGCCGTCTTAATGACCGATGCAAATACGCGTCGTTAGGCCTCGTTGGGCTCGTTTCGCTACTATTTGTCTTTATAGCTCCGGCATCGGCGAGCTCCCGCGTCCCGTTTCCATCCGACACCCGAGCGAATTTCTTTTTCGACCCGGTCCCATGGGTTTTCCCGCGCCTCGGCCCGCTCCGGTCCTCGCGAGCCAGCGCCGGCTCGTTTACGATGACCACGATGACTCGGGGCGACCACGGTGATGGCCGTTTAATGGGCATCTTATTGTTTGTTTAGAGGAGACGTTGGAAATAGGTATGATGAAGCGTGTAAATTGCTTTTTAAAACCGCGATAATAATTGCAACGCGTGCGGGGTTACTACGCGCGATTTGCAATGAACTCCGTTTAAAAGGGGATATTCAGCCGATGCTTAGCCGCGTTTATGGGCGCTGGCGAAATTTATGCGGTTTTTTGCCTCGTTGCGAGGTGATTGGCTGAAGCCACGTCTTCGCACGGTGACTGGGGAATGATCGAGATCGACCTTGCGGTTGGATAATCGAATTTATGCGACCGGTGTTATTTAACACCTTAACTCGCTTTCGATCTTACACGAAATTCCTTTTATCCCCCGTTAACCTGATCTTGCTTCATCCGCTGACTTTCATTCATCCGCGATATTTTCTGCAATTTTAATCGCGAGCGGTGATTATCCATCTTCTGTTAAATCGACGAGATTCGGTTTGGGAATTTTTCTCGGATTTCGGTGAGATGATTCGGTATAATAATTCTTAAGTGTCCTGTAGCGTTGATATCCCATCAACCGAAGATCACGCGATCTTCCAGCACTTTGATCGAGACGAACCTGATGCTGGATCGCGACAAAGGTGCGCAGCGTTCGGAGATTGAAACAAAGCGAAGCAATAGCAGAGTTGTTCGTTTCAATTCAAGGGTTAACGAGGGCCGTGCACGCGAGCTAATTAGGATGTCGCCTAGACCGTTTATTTTCGTCGGGACCAGGACGCGTCCGAGCCGAAACGGCGCTCGGAGACGTCGCGACGACGTGGTTTCAATCGTCGCGCCTCATCGAGGGTAACGACGACTAAAGCGGACCCAATCTGTCCCTCCGGCCGATTATAACCACCGCTGTTTATAACCATCGCTGAGCTCCCCGCGTTGTAATATTCCTCGCCGTCTGAATACCATCCGCGTAATTATCGAAACAGGTTCGCGTGTCGCGGTGGAAAAAATTATAATTATCGCTACAGGTGCCGATGATAATTTCCCGCGCGCACGCGGATCGAAAAATTTCTAGCCCGTTTTTTCCGCCGCTTCCCCCGGTTCTTTTAATTTTCGCTTGTTTATTTCCGCCGCGCCATTAAATCTAAATACACGTTGCGCGCGGATAATTCCAGCGTTCGCGCTGCACCGGATCGTGTTTAAATTCATTGGCACGTTCGATCGGTAATTCGACTATTCCGTTAACCAGGTGTTACGATCCGTGTTCCACGAGCGTGTGTCGCTGCTGCTCGTAAAACCGGAGACACGTCGAGCGTGCAGCTCGTTATGAATCACCTGTCGATTTCCGTTCGATCGGATCGATGCAACGTCGGCGACGATTTTTCCCAGCTGACACCGGCAAACGCGAAAACACGAGACAGCGTAAGTCGATCGTGTTTTCGCGCAGGAAATTCACACGCGGGTTATTAAAATTAGAAGCGGATGGATGACCTCGCGAGTACGATAGAGTCCTTCACCTGTCTGCTGAGTAGTCGAAAGTCTGTGGAATTTGCAACAACGTGGAAACCTCGTGTTCCGTACTAGCTGGTTCAAACGAGTTCGTTGCGGAATTTTCGCAACGATCGCGGATTCGAAGCGAAATTCGAGAGGCGTAGCTGTTACGAAATATCGAACGCGGAAATCGCCGCGCTTCCTGTTTTCCCGAGGAAGAAAACAAATCCTAGATCAAGATTCCGAATGACCAATTTCTTTATTTCTCGCTTTTTATTCCACATTCCGCGTTTGGTTCGTTGAAATCGATAGATGGTTAGTGTCGCGATTACGCGTGATAGCTCGCTATTACCACGACGATTATCGTTTCCAATTACGGATATTTATGTCTATAACCATCCGTTAGTTGCTTAGTTTGTCAATTATTTATTCGATAAACGCCTGGCTTGCGAGATTCGCGAGTAACCTGCTTCGTTATCCACGACTGATCATTAGACGGGTTAAATGACGCGTGAGTCGCGATAGCGTACAATTGCCGCGTTAATTATTAACATTTGCAATCATTGGTATCTACGCTCGTAACGATCCGTTCCTCTTCCACGTTGCGGCATTCTTCTTGGAGGAGTAAAAAACTTCGAAAATTCCTACGTTGGTCGAAACCAAGTCTCGGCTCGTCACGGTAAACCGAAGGAGCGTTAACAACTGCCGTGATTTTCTTCTGCGAGACTCGAAACCTCGCGCGGCTGTTCCGCGATATTTCCATATAACAACAGACGAAGAAGACGCGGCGAAATTACGTAAAAACCGGCGTAGAGTTACAAAAACAAAGGAGTCGCGGCTAGCCGCGATTAATTCCTTCTGTTTCACGCGGCGTCGAAGCTTCGACGCTCGGGCCGACGCTTATCTCGCATGAAAATTGCGTAACCTGTCCGATCTTCCGCGAGCAGCGCCGTCGAATTCGCGCCCGAGAAAATCCGCGCCGTTTCTCGAAACCGAGTGAATAATTCCCGCCATCGGTCCGCTTGAATCATCGCGCCGCCGCGGCATGCAAATCGCGAATACAATGTCGCGCAAAAGTAGCAGAGCTTCGTCGAAACGCTGAAATAAACGCACACTTGGGATAGAACTATTTAATTCGAGCTTTATCCTTCGAGAATCTACTCCAAACATGGCTGGTGTCGAAAACCAGTCTTTCAAAAGAGACGTATAAAATAGGTTAACGCTGACTCTCGCGAGACTCTCGCAGAGGACTATGCACGTGGGAAGCCGTTGGTCAACAGTTTTCCGAGAAAAATAGTAAAAGCTACGCGTAGATCGGATTTTACTTCTGCTTTGAAATCCGCTTTCGCACCTTCGACTCGCTGGAGAGATAAACTTCGGGCGGAAACGAGTCTGCCGGAGTGATAAACACTTATGAAAACCGGAACGAAACGCCGAAGAGGAAGAGGATAACGATCTTTTATCTCTCGAGGCGGAAGATACGAAAAACGGATATACCGACGAAAGCTGTTACGACGAACCCTCGGGTTCAAGCGTGAATTCAAAGGGCGCGAAAGCTCGTGGCCGAGGCGTGGAAATTCGAGGTTTTTCCGCGCGTGTGAAACGTCAGCGGGTTCACGCTAGGCGGTATAAATTGCCGGCAGAAGAAAAACAAGACATGCCGGGCCTTAGTACGTACGTAGGATCGCGAACGTACTAATTATCGCGGCTAGACCGCGAATTAGGGGCGTAAGGCTAAACGAGAGGATGGTCGCTGCGACGACAGCCGTGGACCGTCGTCGAGACGCTTTATCGTCGACCTCGATCTCTTCGCGCTTCCCTCTTCGTGTCCGCAGGATGCGAGAACATTTCTGTCGTTAAACACGCGTATGCGTGTAATTTCTTCATCGCCTGTATCCGTTTGCGCTCTTCGTCTAGGCTGCGTGCTCTTCGCGTGGAATAGCGCGGATGAAATCGCGATTAATCGCGACCTTCGCGTCGCGTCGATCGTTCTTCTTCGCGAAACTAGCCGGCTACCCGATGAAAGCCGCCGATTACCGGCTTCCGGTCTCACGAGCGCGATTAATCGTGGGATTTCTCGGGAGACGCGCGGCGTCTTGCACGGAGCGCGTGCCCGAGGTTGCCGAACAAGACGTTTGCTTTCCAGAGATTTATGAATGACGAATAAATTATCGCGGACAGACGCGCAGGTAACTGTAGGTGCGAAAGCAAATATTGGCCCCGCGTTCGCGATATTTACGCGACCACGTGCGCGAGCATGACGGGCGTAAAATCGGATTGTGCCGGGAATATTAAGTTATTTACTACGATGTTTCGCGTGTTTTTAAATCGGAATGTCTTCTCGATGTGCGAATGGATCGTAAATGCCTCTCGGGCCTGCTTCCGCGCGCAACTCTCGGCTTGGCATCGCGCTCTGAACGGAATGTTCGCAGATCCGTGCCAAGACCAGGACTCGATGAAGGAATTACCGAGGTGTCGCTCGCGATTAGGATAATTCGTCGAGCAACAGCTTCTTCGTTGGCTTCCGCGTTTTGTCCACGAGCGAATTCCAAATTTTATAAATAATTCGATTGTTATAGCCGAAATTAACGCGTCCGCCAATTTTCATATTTTCTTACGATCGTAGAACATGACAGTCCCTCGGAAGTATTTAATAAGCCAGAATCGAGGATATATCCACGATGTTGCGACACGACTCTGACCATTCCGATTGAAATTAGTTACAAGTGACTCCATTCGTTCATCGATCGATCTAACCTTAATAGCCGTGTACCGTAATTCGATCGAAAGGTTAAAAAATGGCGAGACTGGGTCGAAAAGAAGCGGTGACGCTTCAAGTGGAGATAGAAACCGAGGAGGACTGGCAACAGCTGTTGGGCCGGAAGGGCCTGATTCTCGCGGACATTTACTCCGAGTGGTGTGGCCCTTGTATAGCCATGGTGACCACTCTGCGGAACGTGAAAATAGAGATCGGAGGTGACACGATCAGCTACGCGATCGTGAAGAACGACCACATCGAGGATCTGAAGAGATTCCGGGAGAAGAGCGAGCCAGTCTGGATGTTCCTTCAGAATCGAATGATGGTGGGCTTGATGTTCGGCGCGAACTGCCCTCAGCTTCGGAAGATGCTGGTGAAGGAGATCAAGCGGGTGCAGAACGAGGAGGATCCGGAGATGCAGCTGCCTCCGAGCAGCAGGACTCCCGAGGAGGAGATTCTCTGGCAGGAGAACGAAGCCATCAGGTAGCCTCTCGCCAGCGATCCATTGATCCATATTGAGCCATTGATCCTGGATTAATTAGCCGCGATGGTTAACCTTTTAGGCCTTTTCGTTCATCACGATTTTTGCTACGACATTACGTGGGAACAGAGTTCTAAATGAATAATCCAACTTAATACGGTTTAGGCGAAAGATATGAGAAATAGAGCAAAAAACTTGTAATACCGTGAAAAATGGTGCTATCCACGAAAGTGACTGTAGTAGCGCTTCGTTCAGAACGACGATATCCGCAAAAACCACTATAGCGGCTCGTTGTTCTGAAAGATGACACACACGAAAGCCACTAAAGCGGAGTATCGTACCCAAGAGGTTAATCTCGTGAAATTTGAAAACAAGGAAAGCGATCGAGGATCGGGAGCGCGCGAAGGCAGAAGCCGAGGAGAGAGAGAGGTACGAAGCGTTCCTCGCGCAGATGATCTTCGAGCTGAGCGAGATGACCGCGCTGGTCTTCTACCCGTGGGTGTTCAAGGACGAGGAGGGCCGGCACAGGGACAAGTACCAGTGTCCTCCGTACCTCGAGCTGATCAACACTCTGTTCAAACAGAACTTCGACGTGCTCGAGGAGTATCGAGCGCAGTTGACCGAGGAGGTGATAGAGAAGTTGCTCGTCGAGAGCAACGTCGAGATTACGAAAGAACTAATGGCAGGTGCTTCTCATTCTCTCGTTCCTAGTCTCTCTCGCGAGTTTTGTCTTTTAAATCGAGACATTGTTCGTAAGGGTTGACCGATGGTAAAACCATAGCGATGAGGCTGAAAGGCAGACGACCCCATCCCGATTGGCCGGTTCCCTACCCCTTCGAGTGTCCCAAGGGGACCAAGAGATGTCCCACCAGAGCGATCAACGATGTCGAGGATTACCTGTTGCATTTGTTGACCAGTTCAACCCCGTTGCTCCAGGGCAACGCCGCTTCTTTCTCCTCGGACGAGTCCTTCATGGAGAGATACGTGTACGTTCACGAGCCTGATCCTGAGGACGAGGAAGACTTCCCGAGGACTCACCCTGCTGTCTGGGTTCCTCCGCAGGTACTCCTATCGGTTTCTTCGTTCCTCGTCTGTGGTTTCTCCGCTTTTCTCTTACTGTAATTACAGTGGACTCGATAGGACCCTATTGGGAATTTTGACGTATCAAACGAAGTATTTTCGTTTCTTCTTCGTTTAAAGAATTATCTTCCACCTTCCGAATTTTCATTACCTTCGAAATTGCCCAGGCCAGAAGCAAAGTGCACGTGTACATGACCCTGTTCTCAAATTACATGGATCTGGTGCACCCCTACGAAGAACCCGTTCCTCCGCCTCCTTTCTGCGCGTTCAAGTACTATTATTCGAGGTTCGAAGCGGTTCGCGACGCGTGCAGCCTCTTCCCCGACGCCGTGGAATATTTCGGCGCCTTCGAGTTCGACAATCCTCCCATCGCCAGGCGAATAGCGTCCACCCCCGAAGACTTCGAGAGAAAGGTCACCCTTTACCTTCTTCTTCTATCTTCCTCTTTTACGTTTTTCCACTTGGAAGATACCAAATGTTGAATCGGGAATGTTAACGAAGGCGAAGTATCAAACCGGAAACGAGGTGTTCGTGATAATAATCCGACGGATTAGCGAGGACGCGTTCCTGTCGTTCGCCAGCATCGAGCCGTACTTCGTGACAGAAGACGACGAAAAGGCCCAGGCGATGATAGACGAATACTTCCCGGAGGGAGCCGAGGACTGGATCCTCGAGTCGTTCGAAGAGGAAGAGGAAGAGGAGGAGTTCTATGGCGGAGAAGACGTGGAAGAGATCGAAGAGGAGCTAGACAGGGAGGAAGAAGAGATCGGAATATACAGTTTCCTCTGATTTCCGTATTTTCCCTTCAACTCGCGAGTGTCTTCATTTTTCTCGCTCTCGTTTGAGAATAAATCTTTCGAAATTCGTAATTTTTCACTCTCTGATTTCTCGCTTTAAAGAACGCAACGCGTACGGAAATTGAGAAGTAGAATTGAGGTGAAATTCGGAGGATGTACGTAGGAATAAAATTTTAACGTAGCAATGACGAAGCGGACGGAGAAGTATCAGAAACAAGTAGGTAAACTTGGTAACTTCTGTTTGTAATTTCCCTGGTTTCCCCTGAGAAGGGGAACCTTGGTCGACTGGGAACGTTTATGGTGGAGGCCTGGTCGCGTTTCGAATAATTCAAAGCTCGCAGGCCTCTTTTCCGCCGATCGAGGATTCCATTCTTCGCGCGTTTTGGCAGAGCCGGATCATGCTTGAATATTCGGTGTGGTTGGCAACGCGTTTGCGTAACCCTGGCAAAATTCCAGCCGGCGTCGCGGGATCTAGAGGTTATATTACGCACCTGCCTCGCTGCCAATTTTTTAATCCGGCCCGTGTGCCAACCGACCGTCAAAACACAGTATTCCCGACCGACGTGTCACATTGTTGCACATCGATTCCGATCCTTGCCAATGAATTTAATACGTCGCTTTTTATGCATCGTCATTTTCATACTCGACTAATATCTTCGCCTAATGTCAACCGGTCGAGATTATTAGCGCCTCGGTAGCTGCCATAAATCAGCCTTCACGCTCCTCCGAGGGAGGGGAGGCTCGATTTCTTCTCGAAATTTCGATAATCGTCAGGCTTTTATAGCAGTTGGTCGCGAAAAAGGTTACGAAACTCTTACGTAACTCCTTTTCGCGGGATATTTATTATTAATATCGCATTATACTACGGCCGTCGGCTATAACGTAAAATTCGATTCACGTTCGTATCTCTTTTCTACCCGGAGAAATAATTTTTCGTATTTGCGAAAATTATTTCGAAGACAACTAGACTTTTTCGAAATTTCCATTAATATTGGTCTATAGTACTGACCATGATCTATAATATACAATTGGATTCATATTCGTATCTCTTTTTTACCCAGAGAAATAATTGTTTCTACTTCCATAGATATCTTCTGCGAGTAGAAAATTATTTCGAAGACAACTAGACTTTTTCGAAATTTCTATTAATATTGCCTTATAGTACGAACTATGATCTACGATATAAAATTGAATTCATATTCGTATCTCTTCTCTACTCAGAGAAATCATTTTTCATACTTCCATAGATATTCGCTGCGAGTAAAAAATTATTTCGCACCTGTGTTTCGAAATTTCTCTTAAATAATTTCGGAGCTACGTTTTTCGAAAATTTATATCCCCGTTACATCCGTGTCGGTGTAATTTCTGAAATATGCAACTACGCGAGATATATTCATCGAAATTTTTCCTCTCTGCTATATAATTACGAATATGAAGAAACAGATATGTAATAACGACACTGGGAAACGCGAAACGAAGAAAAATACGGCGTGTAAGCGGAATTGGCACGTGATGTGCGAAACGCGGCGAAGGATCGGAGCGACGGCGACAAAATGGCGCGAGATTAGCGGAAAATCAGCCGCGACCGGAGCGAATAAATTGAATCGCGCTGATCGAATTAACGAGGCAATTTGTCACGCGACCGATGCGAGAAATTCACGCGCGAACGGCACGCGAGCTCGCTCGTCCCTTTCGCGCGTATCCTCGCTAAATTTCGCCAAGCGAGCCGAACAATTGAACCATTAACCGTGGAGACGTTAGTCACCCGGCCGCTCCGATCTTCCAGCTAAATCGGCCATTTTCATTCGTATTTTCGGCCCGACGCCATCCTGCTTCGCGGAGTTAAAAGAAGCGGTAACGATTTCCAGCGTCGTTTTAAATCCTTCCTTTTTCCCGGAATTTTTCCCGGCGCCACTTCCGACGCCAGTAACCCTTAGAAAAAGACGTAGCAAACATATAGTAACTTCGAGCGTCGCTTAACTATCTTACTCTCTCAAAATTGTTTCTGTGAAAAGAAAACTTGGAAAAATATCTTAAAATATTCCTAAAATTCGTAAAATTCATTACGAAACGAAGAATAAGAACTCGAATGTCGAATGACGACAGTAGAAAAGGTTTAGATAAATTTCTCGCTCTTTTCCGAGAAACGAAGATTTATCCGCCATTTCCATCCCGAGATAAATCTTACGTGGAAAATCCTCGTGACGTAGGATGTTGGAAGAATGACGATTGACAGGATACATGGAAATCGAGCGACGTTCCTAGTCGATTTCTGTCGGAGGATCGATAAAAGCCTGGCGTATCGTTTCCTTTTTTTCATTTTCACGCCGCGATACGCACGGTAGCGCCGGAGGCGGTCAATTGCTGAAGCATCGGTAATTATTGCACAAGCATTACGTAACTAAACAGCGGGACCGGGGCGAGGGGCGAGGCGGAGGGGGCCCGGGAGAGAAAAAAAGGCGCAAATTACAGTTACGCCGGGTAATTCGCGTCCATAGCGCGCATTACGTGCCATTAACGATCCTTCCCTCTTCGTTCCTCTTTGTCCCTCCCCATTTCCGTCGGCACGCCGATCAAGATCGTTTTTCTCGAACGCGCGAAAACGTCTGCGTGCCATAGACGGCACGATAATCGGCGTAATCGATCGATCGCCCTGGGCGCTCCGAGGCACAATGTCTCTGGCTACCAGTCACTGGGAAACGCGGCAATCGCAGCTGCAATCCTTTGATAAAATAATCAACCGACATAGTAAGTGCAAGGACGGGATTGTCGGGGAATTTGGCGCGCCGCAATTTTCATATCGAATGTGAAGATGATGGTCCTCTTGTAATCGAATCGCGAGAAAGAGAGTGGAGAAAAATCCGAGTGATTTCTGACAATCCTAGTACTCCTTGACACCGATCAGAGATGGGTCGATCGCGAATTTCGTGGTGGAAAGAGGATGACTCGAAGAATAGCGAAAATTAGCGTAGGATGAGGTATTAAAAAATTTGTAGGTGGTTCTTTGATAAAATAATCAACCGATGTACGCGAGTAAGTGCAAGGAGAAGATTGTCGGGGAATTTAGCGCGTCGTAATTTTCATATCGGTATGGAAGTTGCGAATGAGAAGATGATGGTCCTCTTGTTAAATTGAATCGTTTAGGACGTGAATCCTAAAAGAAAAATCCGAGAGATTTGTAACAGTCTCTAGTACTCTTTGACACCGATCAGAGATCGTTCGATCGCGTATTTCCTAGTGAAAAGAGGATGACTCGAAGAATAGCGAAAATTAGCGTGGGACGAGGTATTAACAAATTTGCTCGTGGGAAGATTCGAGAAGATTCGAGGCAGAGACCACGCAGTGCGATCGAATTGACGAATCCGTGTTCGATTTATTATTTCGAGAGTTGAGCGGTTAAGTTCATGGTTTGGATAGAGTTTTGATGGGGCAGAGGATGGAAGGGAAGAGCTCGCGAAAGCTGGGAGAGCTGGTGAAAGGTCGGGATCGACAGAAGGTTCGTCGGAGGAAGAAAGCCGCGCGTACGACTCGCGCGAAGATAAATTTACACGCGACTCCGCGACGCCGATGCCTGTTCACGTACCCTCGTTTCTTTTCCCTTCTGCGATCCCTCCAAACCGTTCAGGTCGTTTTCTTTTCGCGTGGTCACAAATAGGAACCCCCAGGCTCCATCATCGTGCTCCGGCCGAAATTAATGGCGTCGGGACGCGGGCGAGCGCGATTCGCCGACGCCTGCTCCTGATTTACCGTGTCAAAGTTCACGGTGAACCGATGAAACGGCGCCCCCGGGGAAACCGCTTTGTCGGGACGGCTGTCGTTGAACAATTCCCACCGATAATTCCCCAATCTCATCATTTTCCTTTACTTTTCTCCCTTATAATTATTTGTCCGATTTCACGCGTCGTGGAAATCAGAAATCCTCGAATCGTTAACCTTTTTATCGTATTATCGGGTTAAGAATTGTTTTTAATTTCTATTCTAATTCGCCGATCCTTTCATTTTCCCTTACGTTTCTTCCGTATAATATTTTCTCCGATTTTATGTGTCATGGAAATCAGTAATCCTCCAATCGTTAACCTTTTTATCGTATTCGCGAGTTAAGAATTAATAAAGTATACTCGATCGACGCTCGATTTCTCGAGTTAAATTTTTTAAAACGAAGCATCGTTTTCGCGCGGCTACTCTTCTCTTCCGGTATTCCACGTTCAGTTACTTTAAACTTAATATCAATTACGAGTGTTCAGAATTTCGCAGCGTGGCGACCGAGAGTCGCGTCTCGGGTGCAAAGGGTTAATAGTCGGAAACAACAGTGCAAATTGGATCGGCTTCGTTTAAGATTTGAAACAGAGCGAGGGGTAGCTCCTCGTGTTTTCCATTCTCTCCGGCAACGTTCGCGCGTAGCCCGTTTCGCGGATGGTTCTTGAAATAGAGCGGCCATTTTCTTTTTCGTATCGGCGCCTCGTCGCGTTCTCTGCTCGCTCGAGCGGAAGATCTCGTGATTCTGGAAGAAAAACCAGATCCCGGGCGACTTTGTTTCGAGGAAACGAGTTAATTTCGTACACCGCTCTCTCCGTTTCCGTCTAATGGACCGATCGTTCGCTTCCGGTCTGCGCGACCCACTGATCGTGAGTCAACTTAGGCGTTACTATGAAAAGAAACACTATGCGACGTGTTCCTCGGCCATGCTCCCGGCAAACAAACAACTCCAATGCTCCTACTCCGAGTTTATTATTAAACATTCGGCTAAATGTTTAACATCCGCTTAGCTTGCCGACTGGCAGCATTAAATCCGGCATTTTTTATGCCCATTGCCATTTAAACACGTTCCAAATTTCTCGAAAATTTATTCCTCGATACTCGTTTTACACGATCCTTCCTTTTCCTTCGTTTCTCGGTATAATAATTCATAGCACGTCGATGAAACTCGTTATTTCTCGCATATTCGTAATTCTCACAAGGAAGAGAAACCTTCGATATTTAAACGAGTTCTTTCCACTCGGTTTTCGTTGCTTTTTCCGGAATTCTATTTTACCGGGAATCCGATAATCCCATTTTCGTGGATCTTTGACCCTCTCAAGCTCGTCCATCACGAAAACGTTAAAACTCGACGGTTTTTCGACTCTATACCGTTCTTTCTCTCGCGAGAACGTTAGAGTTCGTCGAAACGTAACGAGGAACTCTTTCTTCCAAGTAAAATCCTCGAGAAATACGACGACGATGTATTACGCTATCAAAACATCCCTTTTCTGGCGTTACTCCCATGAATCGCGAGACACGCGTTAATCCAGATTCGTGGTAAAACGTGTCTCACGAATTTCGCGAACCTCCATCACAGCTTCCCGCTTTTCCTCTCTTTAAATATGTCTTTTAAAATAATTCTCACGCTTCGAGATATCTCGCGAGAGACCACGGAAACCCAGCCGCGAATCTCTGCAATTTCAGGGAATGGCATTCCGGACGAAATTAGAAGATATAGCACGTTTGAGATTTCGCAGTTACCTTCGCGTGTAAAACTCCCACGTAATCGATCTAGCAGTTTCTTTAAGCTATCAAACTCGCGAAAAGAAGCCTGTTTCCAAACAACGACGGGGTTAAATCGTAGGGTGAACGGTGGATCCTGCAAATCGCCAATTTCCGAACGATTTGTCTGAATTCCAATTATTCCCAATCTTCCAATTATCACCGCGACCAATCGTCTCGATCGTTCTCGGAATTTTCATCCGAGCCGGTCCGCTCGGAGATCAAATCGGCGCGTCGCCGAACGATTTATCTAGATTTCAATTGCTTCTCAGGGCAATTTTCCAATCGAAAGTTGACCGATGGTCACGATGGAGTTTCCATGTTGAACAGACGTGAGATCGGCGTGCGTGAAAGCGAAGTACGGGAACGACGAAGGTGGTGGCAGGGCTGGAAGGGAAATGGCGGCGTTCTCCGACGAGGAGATTCGTTTGCATACCGCGGGCAGAAGTTGCGGCAGAAAATTACAGGCCTGGTGCCCGGTGGAAGTCGCGGCTAATCATCGAGGAGAATCAACAGCCAGAATCGCTGTTGGCAAGGTGACGGTTCTACTTGGCGGCTTGTGACGCGCGTCTATCCATTACGTGATTCGTAACGAGATGGAAATATTCATGGGTGAAGTCCTCGTTTTTTCCTCCGCGTTCGCCGGCAACCCGGCAGTTTCCATGTAAATTTTTGTAATTGGATCTCGCAGCTTTCGAATGACAGGCGACGTCGTTCCGTTCCCGGTAGCCGGTTTCCGGCAGCCGCGAGAAACCTCGCGCCTTCGTCCAGACTCCGTCGCTAAAATTTATTTCCCGATTACTCGCGATAATCCCGAACCCGAGCAATCCGTCGCTCGTCGCCGGTCTCTCGTTCCGTGACGTAACGCGATGAAATAACGACACGCTTTTAAACAAAATACACGGCAAACCCGCGGCGTATTTATTGCCCTGTG
Organism: Euglossa dilemma; assembly: GCA_002201625.1. Classification (NCBI taxonomy): domain Eukaryota; kingdom Metazoa; phylum Arthropoda; class Insecta; order Hymenoptera; family Apidae; genus Euglossa; species Euglossa dilemma. Next base: position 4,275,920 of record NIJG01000161.1, read on the forward strand.
TGCGGTAATACAGCCGAATTTATGCATCCGCCGCGAAGGATCCGCGAAATGTGCCAAAACCCACGCTGACGCAGAACCGGCCTGCGAGCCATTAAAAATCAAATATCGGAGCTGTTTAAGACTCCATTTTATCCGAGGTTTCACGCGAATTAACACGTCGGTCGATCGAAAAGGAAGAGGATTTCGTTCAACGTGGCAAAAAACGCAACCGGAAACAGTGCTACTCGTTTCGAAACAGCCACGATCTTCTATATAACACGGATTTAATCGAAAAATCGGTGGGTTAGGTCGTTCGATCTTCGATCGAAAAGAAAGAGAATTTTGTCGAATATGGCAAGAAACGCAACCGGAAACGGTGCTACTCGTTTCGAAACAGCTACGATCTTCTACGTAACTCGGATATAATCGGAAAATCGGTGGATTCGATCGTTCGATCGGCGTTTCTTGGTTCGGAAAAGCATCCGACGGTCCTGCCGTGGCGAAACGAACGCTGTACGCGTTTCGCCGATCCTCCGGGGGATCTTGCTAGACGAGAAATGGCCGACGAGTGGAAAAAAGGCATAGAATTGGAAATCGGCGGGGCAGAGAGATGCAGAGCGAGAGTTACTGGCCGATCGAACTCGTCATTCGCGTGTATCCCAGCCTTCTTGCCCTACCACTGGCCTTTTCGTATCGTTTCCAGCGAACAGCCTCCAATGATCGGCACTCTATCCCTTCTCATGGCTGCTTTGCATCGCGCTAGACACAGCCCTCGGAGTTCGAAGGTCACGACGAGACTGCCGCTCGTCCAGATACGCCACCGCTGTTCGTATCTGCGCGCCGAGCTGCCGCGCGACCGTCTCGCGTTCTCATTGGCCGTTGGGCGCGGTGGTGGGGAGGCTATATAACGCGGTGTGCCGCGCGCTGCCGTCAGTGTCGCGCGTACTTCATCTCGGTCGTGTTCTCGTTCCTGCTTCTCGCTTCTCTGTCTCTCTCTCCTTCCTCCGATATTTCATGATTTCCAAAGTTATTCGCGTCGAGCCGTATCCCAGTGTATCCGGTGTTAACGAGACGTTTCTCTCCAGTCGAAGATTCTCGCGCGGCGAGATCACGTGGACCCGATCGCGACCGCTCGATCCGAGACGTTCGGAATCGTGACACGAGAGAGAAGCACGGCGAAAGCCCGCGTTTTTTTGAGCTCGCCGGATTATGCGAGAGAAAGGGCAGAGTGGATGGTCGAAGGTGTCGGTATATCGACGCACGCACGCGTGAACTGTTCGGATGAGTGAAGGAGCGTGGACGCTGGCACGGGACAAGGAGCTGCGTGCCAATTGAAAGCAGAGAGATAACGAAAGAGATCGATCGAACGAGGGAACACGCTTCGGAGCTGCCATGACAATGGTCGTCAACAAGATCAACATGTCGTCGTACTCCGCGCCGCGACGCACTTTCTTCTCCAACCTGCACACTAAGGTAAACGATAGTTCGATAACCCCCGAGGATCGCTTACGCCGGCGAAATTCCCCGACAGCCGCGAGTTTCGAATGTCGTGCCAATTCTTTCCTCCATCCACGAACAAAACATCCTCGCGTTGCCCAACCTGACACCCATTCCCGCGCCTCGCGCCATTTTCCTTCACCTTTCCTTTCTTAACGCAGCAGAGACCGAATTTCCTCGTTAATTTTCATTAATCGTCTCGTTTCTTCTCGTACATCGCGTTCCGAGTTATCGAAACGCGTTATTTATTGGTATTTACCAAGAAATTCGAGGTACGCGTCGTTTTCCTTAACCTTCCTTTCCTTAACACAGCAGAGACCGATTTTTCTTTTTAATTTCCAGTAATCTCTCGTTTCTTTTTACACATCGCGTCCCGAGTTACCAAAACACGTTATTTACTGTGATATACCGAGAAATTCGAGGTACGCGTCATTTTCCTTAACCTTCCTTTCCTTAACACAGCAGAGACCGAATTTTCTTGTTAATTTCCAGTAATCGTCTCGTTTCTATTTACACATCACATCCCGAGTTACCGAAACACGTTATTTACTGTGATTTACCTAGAAATTCGAGGCACGCGCCGTTTTCCTTAACACAGCAGAGACCGAATTTCCCCGATAATTTCCAGTAATCGTCTCGTTTCTTTTTATACATCGCGTTCCGAGTTACCGAAACACGTTATTTGCCGAGAAGTACGAAGCACGCGCTTCGCGCCACTTTCCTTAATTTTCCTTTACCTTCCGATACAGCAGAGACTGAATTTCCTGGTTAATTTCCGATAATCCTCTCGCTTCTTCTTACACATCGCGTCCCGAGTTACCGAAACAGGTTATTTACCGTGATTTACCGAGAAATACGAGCGCGGTCGCGTGGCAGGTTCGCTACGCGGACGAAGCGAGTAAACCTCGTCTTCGCGCCACTTATCCAGCTCGTGTAGTCGAAGCTCGAGATAAATAAGCGTGTAGCCTGCCCCGGCCTAATCGCAGGTTCTTCGAAAACGGTATTCGACCGTGCCCGACCGTTTCTACGGTATTTCCCCGATTTAGAGATAAGAACCGTGTCCCTGATCTCGGCTGCTCGGCCTGCTCATCGGATTAACGGTTCTACCGGTTGGATCGTTGGTCCAAGCAACGCCTCCTACCGTGTGGTCGCGTTATAAGTGTTTTTATTCAAATTCGTTTACCCTCCGGGCGAACAGCGGCTCCGCGAACGCGTCACGTGGAATTTTTACCCCGAATCGTCTCGTCGGTTCGTTCGAATTCGACAGAGCGTCGAATTCTTGACGCGGATGTGTCCCGAGATTCGAGAATTGTGTCAGATTCGAGAATTCGCAGAACGTGGAAGATTATTTAAGGATTTCTGGAGACGTGTTCGAATTCGAAGAAAAGGACGTAAACGTCACGATTATCGGCAAAAATAGTGACAGACGGATACGATATGAGTTTAATACTTTGCACTCGACGATTTTTTCGTTACAGAAGAATAGCAATTCAAGGATAATATAAAATGAAATCTGCGATGTTTTTAAAGCGGTAAATAAGAAATCGTATACAAATTAAGGTGTTAAATTATTTTACTTCGACATTCCACGCATCGTTGGGTAATTTAAAATTCCATGTATCAATTAATGTCGATCTTTAGAATCTGATTAAGTGGCAACTCGCTTCTCAAGTGCGGAGGGTTAACACTCGTCGAAATACCATCGTGTCTCTTTCTTCCTAAGCCGGAAGTCCAAACCTCGTCGTTTCCCCGCTTCGACCAAGATCCCCGAGTATTGTAATTCCCGACTTGAACGAAATGACTGCGAATCATGAAAATTTCCGCTTACCGATTTTTAAAGCCTCGGCCGGATATCGAAAACGGGAAGAGATCCGCCTGGATCCATCCAGGTGTATAAATAGACGATTCGACGTCTAGCAGCGATAAAATATGGAAATTGGGGAGGAAGGTTCGTGGCCGGGGCGGAAGATAGTCGGAGGTTGTGGGAGTTTGGTCCGGGCGGACGTGGCGGACGTCAGAGGCTTTCTAAGGCTGCTCCGTGAAAATAGTATCGACAGCGGTATGCCGGTGGTCTGCTGGGCTCGCTTTGCGAAAACGCTGCTACGTCAGTGCCGCTCTAAAGTTAGTCTACGTCAAAGGTTTCTCGGAATAAGATTATGGAGACGCGCAGTGGGTTAAGATCCGTTCAGGTTCAATGTACGTAAACACGTAATAGGATCTTCGGGCTGTTTGCACTCGGACTCGCCGGACTTTGCACGCGGAAATTCCGTCTGCGGGAATTCACCGTCGCGGTATCGCGATGAGACGTGTCCGACGTGACTCGCCAGTAACGGGTGTCACTGAAACACGCGTGTTTTCGCTCCAGAAGCGAATTTCCTTCGATTTTTTCCGACGACGGAAACGCGTGTGAAATTTTAAACTTTTTTAAACTTTTGTTTTGAGTGTAAACTTTTGCTACGCGCGTAACACCGCTTTCCAAGTCGCGTTCAGCCAACCAAAACACGTAGTAGCACGCGAGGATTCCTCGAATCGAACATTCGCGGTTTTTATTAACGACATCGGTCGCTGCGAGACACATTCGAGTTTTCGTGGATCGATAAATCTTCAGCGAAAAGAATTATGGCAGGATCTTGGAAATTCTGACGTGAATCGTTAACCTCTGGTCTCTTCGCATCGATTAGGTTAGCGATCGATCTTGTTGTTCCCGTGCGAGCTGGTGTACCTTTCAAGTCACGTACTAATATATTTCATTAAGCAACTCGACCTTTTTCCACAAGATGGCGTATACTTCCTGTACACCGGTGCAAATGTTCGTAAGCTGCCGTCGAATTCGTTGCTAATTTATCGGTTGAGAAGAATATTCGCTCTGTAGAGGGTTTTAAACGTTATTCGTTATCCGATACGATTCTTGGGTTTCAAATTCATTCAGATTCTCCAACGACACTACTCGCGATACTCGAAAACATCTGTTCGCGTAACTCTATTAACGCTTTGCACTCGAGGGATAATTCTAGGGATCACCCTTTGTTTCGATACTATGAAAATTAAGTAACGAACACGAGGTAATGACTAGATTAGATGTACACGTGAAATACTGAAATGAAATTAATGAAAAGTAAATAGTGGATATCCGTAACATGGATATAGAAAAATATAAGAGCAGTGAATTGTTATATCTTTATAGCGATAAATCTTCGATGCAAAGAAAATACTCAATGCGATTCTCTGGTTCCAAATAATCTTCCGAATAATTCTCGAAAAAATTTCGCGAATCCTTTAGAATTTTTGGACGAGATTCTTCGACTTCTCTCGTGGAATAACCACTCGAAATCTATCGTGAACGATCGAGCCTGCTGCAAGAAGAGGAATCGGTTTGGAGAAAGTGAACGACTGGGAAATAGAACGTCACCGGGGCCCGGTGTCCTGCCGGTGGAAATTTATGAATGCCGACATATTCATTCGGCACGCACGGCCGTGAACGTGACCGTGTTTCGCCGCGAGTCGAAACGCGTGGACGGACACGCGCCGAACAATTCGTCCAGCCGATATTTTTTTCCCTGGCCGGTCGCCAAAGTTATTTCCACTGGCCACGTCTGCTAATCTTTCCCGGCGATTCGCGCACCCCCCGATGGCTTACGTAACCTGAAACCTGGCCGAGTTTGTTAAACCCACCGCTATCTTCGCCCGAAAAAAGGTTCCACCGTAATCTACTTCCCTTTAAATCCTTTCCTCCCCATTTTTACACATGACAGCATCTTTATAACAACAATAATACGTAGTGGTTCTCTGAGGTGCTACGTTTCTTTTTGCGTTAATTTTCCGACCGGAATCGGGAAGAATTAAAACATCTACGCATTATTATGTTTTTTTCGCCCGAAAAAAGGTTCCACCGTGATCTATTTTTCTTTAAATCCTTTCCACCCTATTCCAGTTATACGAAGTGGTTTTCCAAGGTACTACGTTGCTTTTTACGTTAATATTCCAACCGAAATTAAGGAAAATTTAAACATCCACGCATTGTGTTTCTTCGCCGAAAAGAGGTTCCACCGTAATCTACTTCCCTTTAAATTCTTTCCACCCCTTTCTTATACATGACAACACCCTTATAACAAAAATTACACGTAATAATTCTCTCAGGTCTTACCTTTCTTTTACGTCAATTTTCCGACCGGAATCGGGGAAAATTTAAGCTTCCACGAATCGTGTTTCTTCGCCCGAAAAGAGGTTCCACCACGATCTACTCCCCTTTAAATTCTTTCCACCCCATTTCCGTACATGAAACACCCCTATGACGAGAGTTATACAAAGTGATTTTCTCAGGTGCTACGTTGCTTTTTACGCTAATTTTCCGACCGAAATCGAGAAAATTAAAACATCCACGCATCGTGTTTCACAGAAAATTTCAGCAAGGTACAATTTTGCAACGTTTCATTCGATAAACTCGTAAACAGAGTCGATGTTTCGATAAAAATAGGGGTTTATAGCGGGTAATTCGAAAAGGCGTGCGATTTCAGCCGTTTGTTTTCGTTTTCACTTTATTGCGCGTAGACGTAGTCTAGATTTTTGCGAAACGTCAGAAGGTGAAAGGTGTGGTGTATACAGGTGGAATATTTTGTCGAAGACTGGTTACATGCATATTTTTCTTTATTCCATGTAATATAAACGCATTGTCGAGGACTTGATTGAAACGGAAACACACGTCTAGAGATAGATCTTAATCGATTACGAGTACACTGAATTACTACGTAAATCGCGGAGCTATAGTTAGCGATTCGACCGTGGATTCCGATTAAAACTAAATTTACTCGGAGCTCGGGGAAGAATATAGGAAACATAGTTGCGCCGAAGCGCGAGAAACGGAAGCGATATTCCAAATAACGGGACTCGCGGAGAGGAAGTGAACCGGAAGGAAAGTTGCGGAACGAAACGCAAACGGCGAGACGTTTAGAGGTTGCTCGAAGGTGCAGGGAAGTGGGAAATAATGAAAATGGCCTCGCGGAACACGTGTCTCGAGCGCGTCCAATTTTTCTGACGTCGGCGAGGAGCTGGCCGGTTGCATTCGACGTTGTCTCGTTTTAAACGCGTCGAATTTAGGTCCCGTTTAAATTTAGCCGCGTTTCCCGCGCGGCGGGAAAACATTCGTGCGAAATATTCTTCTCTGGCTGCTCGTTAGTCTCCCTCGTTCGCGATTCGCTTTTATCGGGAACGTCGGGCCCGGTCATCGCTGCTTTCGACGATTTGTCTTCGCCGCGGCGACTAATCTCGTCTCCGCGGGGAATATCGCGAGAAGAGGGTACGCGATATCGATGCGAGAGCTTCGCTGAAAAGATTTCTCGAGGGAATAAAGGCACGCGAGCCGGCGGCTATTGGCAAACGGTCTCGTTATTTATACCCGCGACGCTATAATCTCGTTGTTACGACATCGCGTCGGTAGAACCGTGTCGATGGATGTTGCAGGAGAATTCGATTTCCGTCAGCTTTGGCTAAACGTGAAACGTTTGATTTTCCACGCGAGATTTTCTGAGGATAGAACAGGGTGAGTTTTTAATCGTTTCTCCGAAAGGTTGGTTTCCGAGGATGCTCTGGCGTAATTTCGTTACACGAAACGCCGGACGGTAAGTGGCGGGATGGAAAGCCGACGGTGCCGTATTAAATTGAATAACAGGGTGGCTCGTGGCACGCGACGATCGCGTTCGTTAAATGGATGCTTCGTGATCGTTAAAGCGGCATTAATATCAATGTCCTCCTACTAAAAGAGGATGCCTGCCTTTCACATTTTGCCTTCCACACGAGCCACAACCATCCGGGCGACTTTCGCTTTTTGCCTGTAAGAACAGTCGTTCGAATATAGAGCAGATCGATTGAAAAATTTTATCGCTCGTTCGTGAATGAAATTTAGGTGTATACTCCGAAATAAAAAATTACTCGAAATTCGAACGCGAGAAGGTTCTCTTCTGTCGAAGACGCTAGTTTCCGAGGCATGTGTGAAACGGGTCGATACAAATGGATACATCGATCAACGAGACGATAACTCCGCTGCAAAGAGAATACCGGGATATCCTTCGGAAATTGCAAAAGAAGAAATAGCGTTATAAACAGAAGCAGTCGAGGAATAATCTTAGAGATCGTTGCGTTAAAAACACCACCGACAGACGTCAGTCGATAGCCAGAATTTTACAGTTATTCTTAACGGAATATAAAGAAATGGTTGCTTACAAATTCACCTCGACTCGTATTTCTCGCGAAAAGAACACCTTGGACGACATCGTATTTCCCAGTGCCGTACCAATTTTTGGAAATCACCACACCCGACGTTTTCCCTTAAAATCACCGACATCTCACTCCGAACGATCGATATTTCTTAACTCTAGAACCCGTTCAGCAACCCCGATGACACCGCGTTGATCGGAGTTGCGAGACGGATGATCCGCGACGCTGGAAAGCGTGGACCCGAGCCGAAAACGAGAGACGTCGCGACGACCCGGTACAGTCCGGTCAAAAAGCCGCGGGTTGAACCGGTTAATCGTTCACCGTCTGGTGGAGAGTCTCGAAACGGTGAGAGAGAGCGGCGCGTTCTCGAGGACGTCGTAAAAGCGAGCGCGCGAGGCATAAAAGATTCATTTTGCCGGAGAGGTGACCCTGTCGACCCAGCATCCGCTCTCCGTGGGCAGCTCCCTCTCCTTCTTCCCTCTCCGCTCTCTCTTTCTCCTTCTCCGAGAGTCCTCTCTGCCATCAGCCGCTTTCCTCTTCCGTTCCATCGAACACGCGCGAGTCCTCTCGCTCTCTCGAGGTGAAAAAGGCCCAAGGAGGCGCCTCCTTCGGACAATCAAGTCGCAGCAGCCGTTGTTTCTTCCCTGTCACTGCTAAATTGCCGAGAGTTGCCAGGTCCACGGTACTCGCCCCCTCTTTATCTCGGTGTCATCCTTTTCTCAAATTTTTTCCAAATTTTTCGGTACTCCTTAATCAGGATAGTGGATTATAGGATTGGGAATCGGTAGGATTTTTAATCGAGGAAGTTAGCAGTTCGTATATTTTCTTTTCGAGCAAAATTCGAATACTTTTGGGGGGTAATCGAATACAGGAATGGAAATTATTAGGGTTTCGAATCGATGAATCATCGGTATCGTGTATCGACACAACGGAGATCTATATTTCTACGTTTTAAATAAAATAATAAATTTCTCTAATCGAAACCAGTAATTCGAATTTTTGATAATTCGAGTGTCACTTATTTCTACTTCTCCACTTTACTTTCCACCACCACTCGCAGCTACCCCTATCTCTTCTCACGACCTCGTTTATAAAAAAATGTTGCTTATGCAAAATCTCGCGCATCCTCGAAAGCAGGATCCATAGGAGATACACCCTCTTGGAAAGTTGTAAAAATATTTGGCTAATCGAAACCAGTAATTCGAATTTTTGATAATTCGAGTGTCACTTATTTCTACTTCTCCACTTTACTTTCCACCACCACTCGCAGCTACCCCTATCTCTTCTCACGACCTCGTTTATAAAAAAATGTTGCTTATGCAAAATCTCGCGCATCCTCGAAAGCAGGATCCATAGGAGATACACCCTCTTGGACAGTTGTAAAAATATTTGGCTTGCCTGCTTCGCAGGCAGCCATTGTCGAAGAGGCAGGCGGTCGGAGAGGTAGGCATGAATGAAATTCCGAAGGAAGGAAGGAAGGAGGAACGGCGTACACTCTGGCTTGCCGTTTCCGCGGTGAACGCGGTGGCCCTCGGGAGCCATGCACACTGGAGGAACTCGGAGTGCCGGGCGCCGTTACTTCCGGTCGGCGTTCAACGCCCGGAAGACTGACCGCGCGTACGCGCGATATCCCGTCGCGGCTAAAAACAATTCGTGGAACGTCGCCCGCGTCTCGGCGCTTTCACGAAAGCGGCGCGTGAAACGGTGAACCGGATGCGTTTAATCTGGCCACCGAGAGACGCTCTCTCGAAAGAGAAAGAGACGTGGCGTAACAGTAATTACCGGCAGCGGACGCGGGGTGAAGAAGGCTCGCGGATGAATGAACCGGCGGGAATGAAAGAATTATTTACGCGGCTGGTGATCCCATTAATCCACTTTGGACCGTCTCGAAGGCAAGCGGGCTCGGAATCGTGAAACCGAGAGAAAAGAAGAGAGAAGACCTCTTCTCCATCTCATTCCGTGTCTATCGATCCTTTTCTCTCGATCCACGCGTCGTTAACAATCGAGGAACCGGAGATCTTCGATGAAAATTTGTTTACGTAGATTTTTGACGTAAGGGATGTTAGAGTGACAGAAATACGGATGCGTTTTGCCTCGAAAAAAAGGTTTATTTCGATGATCGAGGATCTCTTAACCCCTTGACATACAAAAATGGAATTTGATGGTCCCGAAAATGCTATTTAATCGTGATCTATCGATCCTCTTCTCTCGATCCACGTGTCGTTTATAATCGAAGAACCGGAGATCTTCGATGAAAATTTGTTTACGTAGATTTCTGACGTAAGGGATATGAAAGTGACAGGAATACGGGCGCGTCTTGCCTCGAAAAAAGTATATTTCGATGATCGATGATCTCTTAATCCCTTGACATACAAATAAAATCGAATTCCATGCGTCTTAAAAATACTATTTAATAATTTACTGCACAGCGGCCACCAGAGACAGTTCTTGTCATCTCGTGTCAAATGAAAATCAACGATATTGTCGTGAAATGACTGAACCTCGCGTTTATGACAGGATCGAGAGTTTCCTCGAGTACAAAGTCATCGCGATCCGTTTGTCAGAGACCGATGAGGCCCGCGACCACAGAGGCCCGTCTGTCAGCGACTAGCAAGATACCTCGGTTATTTTCTTACATCGACAACATCCAGCGGCTCGTTATGTAAGCAAGAAAATCGTATTAGACGTCGGTTACATTGGGATTACGATAACAAGGAGTAACGTAATATGAATCTGGACAAACACGTGTATGTTCTTTAATCAGTAAGGTTGCGTCTTTGCTTCCGAAGAAACGAAATGATCAACGCACAGTTCAACGTTCTGTCCGTGTTATAAAATATAACCGCAAAGGTTATATATAATCAATCGATATCTATTGATTCGTTCTCTATTCGTAACGTGGCAAATGTCATTCCGAAACCTCATTTGCGTTTATTCTTCCGCAAACCATGAAACGAGACAAGTCGTGTCTCGCGTACGCCAAAGCTGAGCTTCTTATTCCTATGCACGATCGCGATTACGTAAACTCGGAGAGTTGGATGTACGTTATCGTTTTCCGAGAACGTGAAGGAGAGAAGGGAAAAAACTAGCGAGGTTGGAGAAGATTTGTGGATATTCGAGAGGATGAACAGGTGTTAGGAATCTGTTGCGGTGAGCCTCGGTTGAAGAAGAGGGTACTTATCCGCTGGGTTGCGTAATCGTTCACGGTGTTACGTGATTGCAGAGGAACGAAGGTGGTATTTGGACCACGTGGCGATTTTTCTCTCTTCCGTTTATAATATCCCCGAATGCATGGGATAATGGAATAGAATCTCGGTTCTATTAGGTTGTTCGAAAAGTCATTTCGTTTTTTCCTAGCAGAGGACCTAATTGTATTTTTTCACAGCCAACTTCACACTTCAGTCGCATAAAAAAAAAAGAAAAGAGACCAAATTAATTTTCAAACGACTCAATATTTTGTTACAACAGAGGACCTTATTGTATTTTTTCACAACTAACTTCACACTTCAGTCGCATAAAGAAAAAAGAAAAAAGAGGCGAAATGACTTTCCGAACACCTCAATATTTTGTTACTTTTCGGAACCCCGATGTAGCGATTAATAGGGACCGATGGGGCCATTCGTATTGCGGCGTTAGACGTGAAATTCTTGGATCATTGGTAGAAACGAAAGTATTACCGAAAAATATCTTCATTTCCCCGAAGTTTCGGTACTTGGGTACAATTTAGGAATTGCGTCTGTCCACGACGTATGTCCAAGCTACGTGCCCAGATAGCTCGAAGGTACTGCGTTTCCCCTATTGTCTTACGGCTGAAAACACCGCGCTTTCTCTGGTTTCTAAATTGACGTACCACGACACGCGCGCCTTCTTCCCTTTCAGAGCCACGTAGCGCTACGTTGCGCGGATTTCTTAAACAAGCCGGTGCACGCCGATCACTTTCCAAGCAGAAGGATATTAACACCTGCGTGTCTGCCGTTCGTTCCTCTCTGAAAGCTCGCGAACTCCTGCCACTCTTCGTTTTCTCCCTCGAATCGACTGGATAATCTCTCCGAAACTGTTTCGACGGAAAGAGAGGAGACGAAGGGCCGGTTATTTACCGATTTTTCGACGTTTCGTCGGTGGCAGCTGCGAGGTCTATTTCTCGCGTGGCGGCAGCGGTTCGCGCGACCGGTTTCCTCTTCGGCGTCGAGTGTCAAGCTCGCTGTCCCCTCGGCAGAATCGTATTTCTGTTGTCGCAGAAATGTCACGCAGACCGCGGCGTGCCTCTGGCCGCGTAAGCAGAAGCGAAAATGTCACGGCGTTGACGCATCGCTCGCCGCTAAGATTACACGCTCGCGAGACAATGGCGGATCACGCGGCCGAGATTACCGTGTCGAAGGGTGCACGTGTGTCCGCGATCGATGGCCGAACGTGCAGACCTTGTTCCTTTGCCTGCCGAACGGCCTCTGTCTCCTTTGAATTATCAACGGTGTCATGGCTCGAGATAGCTGGGGTTGTTGGCTTGAAAAATCAGCGGAATAGGTGTAATTTTATGTGCGGAATGTTCCGTTGGTACGTGTGACGATATTAATCGTGACATGTGTTATAATTTATTCGTACGATCTGGTCGTGTGATATACCAACGAGTCTACATGTAGACACGTCGTTTTATTTATATTTTTGTTCCTTATTCTCGATCCGATCACCGTGTCGATAAGACAAGTTAACAAACGAAATATCAAAGACAAAATTGTCTGACAGGTTCGATTAATCTTCCGAACTATTTTTTGACTGAAAAACAGCGGGTATTTGTTCCGAATTATCGCGAGTACGCGATCGAAGTCGGCAAAGGGGTAGTTTCGCGTCTGAAAAGTTCCTCGGAGTGTAATAGCGAGGAGCGAGGCTTAAAAATAGAATTTCATCGCGGTTTCGTGGATGGTAATGAAAACCGCACGGTCATAAGTCTGAGTAGAGGGTGAAACGTGTCTGCAGGGAGTCTACTTTCGTCGACGGAGTGTTTGAATTCTTTGAAGTACGGTTATGATTCCGGGAACCGAACGGAAATAGAACTCGGGCGTAATTTAGCCGGGTTATTAGGGTGACGGTGATAAGAGCGCTAAGAAACGAGTTCTTCTAATGTTCTTGCGTTTGCCGAGAGCATTAGGGTTGACGGCGTTGAGGAAAAATAAACACCGAGGTCCGACCGAACCCTTAATGGACGTCAAACTCTGTCATGTTATTTGTTTAAAATATCGCCGGTGTATCTTCTCGGACAGATCTGAGAAATTCGAAGAAACGCGAAACCATCGACGTGCCCGCTTTATGTATTCCAATTAACTATCGTTTACCCGGCGAAATTCCCGGCAATTACCAGGGAATTAAAATTATCGAGCAGCTTTTTATCTGGCCACTCGCGGCAACTAATAGCCGGAAGACACTCGGCTTCCCTACGGGCCTTCTATCGTTCCGCAAAATTGTCCTACTTACCGGCAATTAATACGGGAGAGTAATTAACGTCGGCTACCTTGGCAAACGAAGGAATCGTTTATCGCGGCACTTACATCTTACTTTGTAGCTGGCCGTAGAAGCAGCTCGGTATCCGCTCGTTAATCGGCGTATTAGCATCTCGCTCAACTCGTCCGCCTAATTATCCTTGCTTTTTTTTCCTTTTCCTCGACACCGTTGCACGCGACCCAACCCTGACCTTTACACCGCGTTACCTCCACCGATTCGTCTTCTCTCTATTTCTCGTTCAACTTCTCTCTTTCTTGCCCCGCGACCGACCAACGACGTCCACCGGAAACCGCGCCAGGGTCCTGCGCGAATTTTACGTAACTTTCCGCCGTGGTTTTATCCCCGCGAATATCCGGCCAGCCGGTGAATTACGTTTCCCTTCGAATCGTTCGAATAACACGCTATTTTTAACCACCGCGAGTTCCCTTCGTTCTCTTCTCTAAAATATTCCCGAGCCAGCGAGCCAGCGGAAATTTATAGATCGCGGTACACGGTTTCGCGGTTAGCCGGGGGTAATTAAGAGCGTCGTTACGTTATTAACATTCCACGGTTCTGTAACGCGTTTAAGGCATAGCTCGCATAATTGCCGATCCCAGATAGGAGTCGTTCGATCAGGCGAGCCGCTGAAAAACACCGCAAAACGGCAATTTTATTACAAGTCTTCTATTCCTTGTTTATCGGATTCTGCGAAGAAAGGTGATTTCGGAATCGTCGAAGTATTCGGGAATTCTTGGGACTTTCTGTGAGTCCCAAGGAATTCTAGAATCACGATTATTATTCGTAAATATGACAAAAATTAGACGTCGTTGACTCTGCTTTAACGATTCGCCAATTTTTCGTTTACCAACGGAAAAAATGGCTGCGGACGCGATTAAACGCGGAAAACAAATTAATATAAATTCGCGAGTTTTTCATTCACCAGCGGAAAAAATGGCTCCGAACGTGGTTGAATTATTTATATTAACAAGTTAATATAAATTCCCCAATTGCGAATTCGGTTAATTGCGCGAGATTAAGCTCGAATTCGATCCCCTTCTCTCGGTGGAGAATAAAAATACGCAGGAGCGCGAGAACGAGCGGAGTTCTCTAGGGAATTTCGGCAAGGTCGCGGCGAACAGCCGGGCCCGGCTCTTTATTAATACATAAAACGCGCGAACGAACGTTTTTACGAGGTAGAACAATTGGGCACGGGAACACGGTGCGTTTCGTAACGGTTTACGAGCCGTTCAATTAGAGATTTCCTCCATAAATTCTGCCGGCTGACGGAGGAACGTCCTCGTTGCTCGAAAAGGCGCCGACGCTCGGGGAAAAAACGCGATGGCGTCCTTTGCCGCTAATCGATTTCGCTATTATTCCTCTCTAGTCCGCGCAATTACGACGCGACCCGTGGCTCGCCTTCTCCGCGTTCTTCTCCGCCATTTTCCCTTTTTTCCCGCCTTTTTTCTCCCTCCCCTTCGCGTTTTCCGCGCGTTTCAGCCTGTAATTTATGACGCGTTTGTGGGACACGAGAAGAGAGACACGTAACTCGACCTAAATTGCGAGAAAGATCCATGGGACGAGGGGACGCCAGTTGAATCCCCTCTCCTCTCTCGCTCTCGCGTTTTTGGGTTAATTCCAGTTTTGTTTTCGTTCCGCCGAGTTCAAGGATTTCGCCGAATACTCGGCTTGGGCTAGGCTCGTCCGGTTTACTTTCGACAACCACGCTTTTACGCTCGAGAGACGAGGATTGGAATGAAATTTTGAAAGATTCGTAAACGTATATTAATAATTTTACTCGTTAATTCATACTTTCGTACGATTTTCGTCACGTCGCTGAAAAAAAACACCGACCTTATAACAAGGAAGCTTCGTACATGTGAAAAAAAAAAGCTTGGAGGACGTCTGGTGACATTTGACTTCGCCTAGAATATTTTAAAACCTAACACGCTAGACCGGATAAAAATACGGTCAGCTAATTTCCAAAGTAAATTATATGCATCTGGAAAACATACGAAAGCTCGATGTAACCTCGATTCGTATTGGAATACATTGTGACGGGTTACAAAAATAAATTTTTACCGATATAATAGAAGATTTATTAAAGAATTCCGTTCTTTCTTGAAAAAGGAAAAATTTCCGAGGATTGCCGAGGTTTAATCGCGAAGAAAGGTAATTGAGGAGAAGAAGAGATATCTGGCGGTAGGGTACAGAGGGAGGAACGTTGATTGCAGGGGGCATTAAGGTGTCGCGAGGTCCGGATTGATCAAAGGGGATAAAATCGGCGAGAGATACGGCGCGAAATCTGTCTGTCATTAGCCCTGGGTTTCTCTGGAACGCGGGCTGCTAGCTTTCTTCCCTT
Organism: Euglossa dilemma; assembly: GCA_002201625.1. Lineage (NCBI taxonomy): Eukaryota > Metazoa > Arthropoda > Insecta > Hymenoptera > Apidae > Euglossa > Euglossa dilemma. The sequence continues at coordinate 4,291,437 of NIJG01000161.1, forward strand.
TTCATCGCGTTCGCACCGCGAAGAATAATCCAGAGGCACTATCTGTCTGTCGGCGGGCTGATGAATCGATTCCTCGAGGTGTCTACCGAGGTCGACGATAACGTTAATCGCGGTAATTGCTCGATCAACGTCCGAAGGAAATAAATGGGTCTCGCGGAATTCTTCGGATCGAGTTTGCAGCTTCTCCATTCGAAATACCCGAAACGAAACTAGAATTCAACGAGATTGAACGTTACAGACGTTTTAGGTTCGACATTGAAACAATGCTCGTCTATGGAATGAACAAGAGTGTTTCTTTCTGACAGTGGCAAACCGAGAGTGGCGGTGAGCTGTTGACATCGTCTTTGCATTCTCCGAGACTTCACCTGTGGTTGCATTTGGTGTCAAAGAAGTCTCCGCGTCTGTTTGAACGAGAAGCTAAAATGCAACGACGAGGCGAAGGTATTGCCGACGTTTTGCCCTAAAAGACTTTGTAGTTTCGACATCGGCAGAAGGATTGTCTATGGTACAAGGCTCTCTCTGCCGGTACCAAGAGTGGCAAAGAGTGGTTGACACGTTCGTTGCATTCTTCGAGGTTTCGCATAAGGTCATATTCGGTATATTAACGCTTAATTGACGGGTTTCTTTTTTCTCCGCGTTTCTCGGTTTCCAGGAATTTAATAAAAAAATTACACCGTTTGCATCTTCGCTCTAAAAAATCTTTCAAGCTTGCGATTGAATTTAAGCGTGATAAACGAACTTAGATTTAATCCACAAATTATACATATTTTAGAATAAAATCATTTCACAAATAAATACGTGTATGTAGTTTTAAAGCGTTGCAGTTTTATAAAATTTGACACGGTTATTTCTTTTCGTATCTAATTGATTTTTTAAGATTTTGTTTAATTGGTTTGTGAGGTTCAAATTCTATTTGATTATTTCTTTCAATGAAATAAGTCTTCTATAAAGTTGATATTTAATTGAACTTTTTTCCAGCATAAATGATAGCTCTTCGATCATTTTTTAATTTTCCTTATATCTCAATATGAGAGATATTATCGTTCTTATCTACTCCTGTCGTATATTTATTACAGTCGTTAATTCGATTTGGTTTAATATCGTTTCCACCTCTAGTCTATCAATCGAGGATATTATTCCGTCTGTCTTTCCATATTCTTAACTCCTTTGTCTAGAATATCGCGCGAGACTTAAGGAAAACACGCGGCCAAGAGCCGTGGCTCGCACAGGGCCCAATGTAAACATCACTGGTCGAGTTCGTAGATCATTTCCGCCGACGGCTTCCTGCCTCAGTTATGTGTTGTTCTTCGCCGAGTTCGGACGTAGAGCCGCGTCGTGTCCGGTGCGTCTCGACGTGTCTCGACGAATCTCGACGAGTCCGACATTGTTATCGACTATGGCACGAGCTATTGCAACGTGAACAGTGAGACAAAGGATAGAAATCCAAGCGAAGACGTTAATCCACGTGGCTTATCCGCTAAGCGTTAACACTAGTTACGGAGAGTCAGCTTATATCGCATTAGCAGATTTAATTAACTTCTATCGAATTAAAGTAATTGTTCTTTGTTTTTAAGAAAATACACGATCACCTTTATTCCGAATTTGTTATAGGTTGTCTGTAGAAATAGGTATAAAGAACATTTCCGTAAATCTAGTGTATATAATTAATCGTAGTTTGCTTAGATAATAGTAATTTTATTGGCACAATGGAGATAAATAAATATATTAATTACAATTGTGTCTCGGTACGAGTGAATATTAATTTTTTAAGAAATATATATTTAGTAATTAAGGTCATCGTTTGATAGTCGTAGCGTTAAACAAATAAATACTTATTCGTTTGCAGCAAACTACTTTTATAAACCGTATTTATAACGATACGTAACTTAGGCTATTTTCAACATCGTACATATGATCGCATAATTCACGGGTCAAAGCGTTGAACTTTAACTGGATCGGTAGTTTTACTGTTAAACTCTATATTTTAATCGTAGCGAGCGTTTATCTCAACGTAAACTCCTTTCCGTCCCGAAATTGCATTTTCCCAAAATTTCCGTTCCTCGCTTCGCGGAATTGATCGATTTGGCAAGCAGTCGAGTTGGCAAAATGACCGATCTTGATTCGCATCCACTTTCGATCGACCTTACCCGTTTTAGATGTTTAATTAGACGAAGAAGAAGCGCGAGGAACCGCGTCCTCGCCCTCTCGAGGGTTCGATTAACCCCGAAGTGCTTCGAACGGGCAGGGAAAAGGTATGCTGGGGTTTTTCGCGTTATTATTATAGGCTGGCAAATCGNACACCGGCATCTGACGTAACCGAGCGTGACCGCGGTCATTTACATCGCAGTTTACAGATCTCGTTTCTCCGTTGCGTCCTCTCCGTCGCCTGGCATTCTCTTTTCTCTCCTGCCTCTCTCTTTCGCCAACTCGACTGGCCTCGAGACTCCCGCAGGTTGATAATCCGCTCGAGTGGCGCCGCGGCTGATTAGCGACACCCACGCGCACCCTCTCTCCCTTTCTCTCCTCTCCTCTCCTCTCCTTTCCTCTTCTCTCCTCTCTGGCCTTCGATTTCGCGGTTTTCACCGTTACCAGGAAGAAAAGTCGAGAGTTTCTTTCACCGTTTTCCCCTATTATTTTCTATTCTCCGCTTTTCTATCCTCTTTCTCCTCTCCTCTTCGCTTCTCTTCTCTTCTCTTCTTTACTCCTCTCTTCTCTCCTTTCCGATCTTCGATTTCGCGGTTTTCACCGTTTCGAAGAAGAAATGTCACGAGTTTTTTTCACCGTTTTCCTCGACTATTTCCCTTTCTCTGCTTTTCTACCCTCTCTCTCTCCTTTCCTCTCCACTCCTTTCGTCTCTTCTTCGTCCTATCCTCCGGCCTTCAATTTCGCGGTTTTTATCGATTCCAGGAAGAAAAGCCGCGAGTTTATTTCACCGTTTTCCCCGATTATTTTCTATTCTCCGCTTTTCTATCCTCTTTCTCCTCTCCTCTTCACTTCTCTTCTCTTCTCTTCTTTACTCCTCTCTTCTCTCCTTTCCGATCTTCGATTTCGCGGTTTCCACCGTTTCGAGGAAGAAAAGCCGCGAGTTTCTTTCACCGTATTCCCCGATTATTTTCCTTTCTCCGCTTTTAAATCCTCCTCGAGGCTTCTCTCGGCCCTCTTATGACGGGTGAAAGACTTTTTCCTTGAAAATTTCTTTATCGATTCTCGTCCAACTGGCTGGCTGGCTTCGCTAGAAGCGAGGGTAATTCGGGATTTTCGCGTGTTTGGATTTCGCTGTTTGTTTTCGCGGCCGCGTGTGAATTGCCGTTCGACAGGAGGAGGGTGCGAGCGAAAGAGAAGCTTCGAATTGGGTTTTCTGAGCGGATCGTGCGAGCAGGCACGTAGTACTTCATCTTCCAGGAATCGGGTGTACGGTGGTCGATTGGCTCGTGAACAGGCTAGTTAATAGTCGATATCGTAACCGATAGAATAGATAATACTCGACGCCGACTAGATGACCATCGTCATGTACTTGATACTCGATACTAGGCTAACAAAAATACTTGCTACTCGATAGACGCGTGAATACAAGCTTTAGGTGTAGTAAAATACAGGAATGGAAATTTTGGAATTTCGAATCGTTTGATAACATAGCTATTCTTTGTTAGGGTTGAAATCCGAAGGTTGCTATGTATTATAAAATACAAATTAATTTTTTCGAAAATAGAGAAATAGAATGCCACGCGAATAAAATTCTTCGCACTAGATACTCGTGCGAATAGTGTACTTATAATTTTAGCATTGTCATCACTGTCGTAGATATTTTTTAATTCGGAGAATTTCCCTCGGTTTGTTGTTTTCAATAGTTTAGTGTACACCGAATGTATCGTTAGCTTCGCTTCTCGTCCGCAAAGGGATAAACCGTATATTCGGCATGGCTGTAACGCAAATTTGTCTCTCGTGATACTCACGCTTACGGCTGAATAGAAGGAAGAAATTGCGATTAGCGGAGGCGGTAAATTAGATTGCTATCGAGTATTCAACCCTGTTTTCTCATAAAGTAAGCCGGTATTCCGTTGCTCGGCGAGCAGGCAGACCCGTTGGCTAGACTCTCCCCTAAATCGAAATCCCGGATTGCCTCGGGAACAATGCCTGCGGCGCTCGGCGTTGAACCAAAAACACTTACCACTCCACTTTCCAGGCACGAACAACCTCTGCCTTGCCTTATCAAGCGACTCTCCCTCTCCGGGCACGAACGAAACAAGAAAACCCACGACGGGAGCCCCGGTGACTCGTAAATAAGCTCGAATTCCGGTTCTCCGGATCGAGCGGTGTAAGTCAGCGTTCCAGCCGGCTGAAAGGTCGCGAAAAAAGGAAGGGCGCGACTTTCCGTCGCCGATGTAATCTAGTTTCGTCGTTTTCTCCCTGTCGCTCGCGTGTCGCCTTCGCAAAGGCCAGAAAAACGTGGGCGTACACGCGGCCGCGTCGTAATTAAAATCCTGCCCCCTTTCATATTCTAATTCACCACCACCACTAAGCCACCGATCTTAAATCATACCTAACCGCGATGTTTTTTCTCTCTCTCTGTTCCAGGTGAGTCTACGCTCCTTTTTCCCATCGGCCCAGCTACCACCCGGAGATATTACCGGTCGAATCGTCCCGAGAAAGGGAAACGAGCAGGTAGGCACGTTCCTTTGTTGCTCGCTCCAAGAAATCCACCCTCGCCGCAGTGCAGCCATCTTGGAATCAGCGTGCAACGATCGGGTCGTCGAGGATGCGTGACGACTCGAATGGAAACGACGTACACCCTGGCTGGTGAAAGAAAGATTAACCCTTTGCACTCGAGGGACGAGTCAGTCGGCATAAAATTTTGAAGACCCCCATATTGATTAATCTATCAAATTTAAGATGATATAACAGTATGCGGGATATCGGAATCAAATTATTTTACGATTCTTTATTTACCACTCAGAAAAATGACATTACTTTTATAGCAGAAAATCTGGAAATTCTTACTCTTGTGTAACCAGAAAATCGTCGAGTGCAAAGGGTGAAACATGCCAACCCGCGATTCTATATTGATCAAATTCACATTTCTGCTGTGAAATATAAAGCAGACTTTCTTTCTTCCGTCACTGTGCCTATCTTAGACCTCTTTTAAAATCCCAGTCACGTATATAAAGAGAATAGCAAAGTTTCCCTGTCACCTTTCATCTCGGAGAGAAGATAAATGGCAGAGGAAAGAGGAGCTGCGGTTCTCGTTCCCTCGAAGGGAATTCGGAAAATGAAGAATATTTCCTCGCGGCTAGGACTGAAAATTCGAATTACTCGCGAAGCGGCAGAGAGAGAGGAGAGGAAGGAGGAGAAAAGGTTGGTAAGGTACCCTTCGGGTGGGAAGAATGCGAGTCTAGCTGGCGTCTCGGTCGTTGGGAATTCTGGAGCGTGCTCGAACGGAAGTTCCATGGAATTTCGCGGTGGCCTGAGTGGCATTGGCTGGCAACGCACCGCGTTGTCTGGTCGTTGTAACGGTGCACCGGGATCGTTAGTCCTGTCATGGTGTACCTACGATCGCTACGAGATGAGCATTCGACTTTCACGGGGCCCGCCGCTGACTCACGTGCCACGCACGTCGCGAAACGCGATCGGGACGCGCGTTTTTCCACGCGTCTTCCCATCCGGTCGCTGCACCAGAATTAGACCACCGTTTCCGAAGGAACCTGCTACAACGGGCCACGATTTTTCGACTGTTTTCTCTGGTAACATTCCGTCCGTGGCCGTGCCTCGCGGTTATGGAGCCTCTCAGGAATTTGGAATCCCCGGGTAACGGTAGCCATAACGGTCTTTCGATCTTCGGCATTTTAAATTTCGACCATTCAAATTACCGACCGTGCAAAACACGCGGCTCGTTCCACCTTCTCCTCGGGGAGAATTTTTCACTGCCGAAGAGGGGCCTCGCTGGAAGCTCTGGTTCGGTTACGTCGCTCTTCTCAGACGCGTCTCTCGTCGGTCGTACCACACCTCGGGTCTTACCCAGCATTCCTCGCATTCCCTTCATCTACCGTTTCCGAACCTGCCTCGTATACCTACCCCACACGTCTCTCTTTCCCAACGACCCCCAATCGCAACGATCGGGACACCTGTTCCTCCCCTATTCCGTATAATTTCACTCCGAAAGACACGTAAAACTCGAACAATTTTCTCTCTTTCTCTCATCGGAATAAATTCCCGATTATCTCGGAAAATGGTCACACGAAAAAATAAAAAGAATCGCGGGGTACCTAAGAATGTAATTGCAAACGACGACCTCAACGCAAACCATCGTCGCAGTTCTGGCAAAGATAAATTCCTCGTCGAGGGGTGGAAGCACACGGAAATTAAAGGGCCCGTCGAGCATAAATCAAGCGCGTGCACGGAGCAAAATGTGATCCAGAAATCGGTTGGCTGGAAGTGGCAACAGGCCGACTGGCGTGTAATGTCTACTGACCCAGAGGTGAGAAAAAGGAAAGGGGGCTCCTCTGGTGTGCACGTCTGGAATTCCTTCGTGACTCATCGGCATTCGCCAAGGGGCCGGTACCCGGTATGGGAACCCGCGTCCCGGCCCCGTGCTCTTCGCATTTCCATGCACGACCGATCCACCGGCAGGGTGACTCAACCGAATTTCTTCTTCTCGCTCCCTCCGCCCGTCGATCCTCGATTTTCTGATCCGCAGCCAGCCGCGACCTATGAATCACTCCTCCTCGTCCGAGCATCTTTCCTCCGGGCAAGAATTCCTCCGGTTATCGCTCCGCACCTGTAATTAGCAGTGCCGGGATGGATGACGTCTTCCAAGAGAAACGGGGTGGTTTACCTCCGGTCCGTTAGCACTTCTAGCCAGGCTGAGCTTTACGTTGCTGTGTAACAAGAATCACGAATTTCGAATAGTCGGATTTGGTGTTGGAACTTGGAAAACTGGCAGATCGTCGCTAGACTTCTAAAGGACTTAAAATGACTCGTTTCGGACTCTGCTTTTTACATTGGGAATATTAATACCGATTTTGGTTGGGGTAGATTCGAAATTTTACGTATGCTTCTTTATTTTTACCGCGACGTTCGGATTAACGTCCCAAATTTCAAATTCTAGGACAAAAATTCGACAGGATACCGATAGTTTCGTATATTTTTGGTTTTATAGCACTCGGTCAGCGACTCGTTGATTCGGTGGTATTTCCAAAAGTCAGAGGGACCATGTAGTCTCGAAATAACGTACGCTTCTTTATTTTTACCATATCACTTCGATGAACGTTCCAAATTTCAAATTCTAGGATAAAAATTCGACAGGATACCGATAGTTTCGTATATTTTTGGTTTTAAGGCACTCGGTCAGCGATTCGTTGATTCGCTGGTATTTCCAAAAGTCAGAGGGACCATATAGACTCGAAATAACGTACGCTTCTTTATTTTTACCATATCACTCCGATTAACGTCCCAAATTTCAAATTCTAGGATAAAAATTCGACAGGATACCGATAGCTTCGTATATTTTTGGTTTTAAAGCACTCGGTCAGCGACCCGATGATTCGATGTTATTTCCAAAAGTCAGAGAGACAAAAGACGTGGACATGATCGTGGACGCACGGTCCGTAATGGCCGCGGTCGAGAAATGTGGTTAACGAGGGGAGAATGCCGAACGACCATGCGCATTATGTGCTCGTGATAACACGCACAATGCGATACAGAAGCACGTGGCTCGGTATCGTAACGTATGACCTTGAACTTCCTCCACCAATGATTCACAGCTCGTCCATTCATCCGGCTCGTTCATTCATGCCGCGCGCGCTCGTGGCCGCGTTTACGCGGAAAAATACCCAGCGAATCGGAATTGCACGCGGAAATTGCGTAAATATATTTTACACGCTTAGATACACGGTGGGCGGATATAAATGTCCGAACGATAGCTCGATCTGCTTCTTCGTTCTTTCGCGAAAGCCACTCGGCGAACTCTCGGTCGGCCTTGAAATTTATATCACCATTCGAGAAACTACAAAGAAATTTTTCTTTTCTGAAGGACTTTAGATTAACTCTCTTTCCCGTACGATGGAGTTTTAGAAAGTCGTTTGATTAATTCTGAAGCAAAATATTATATTTAATACGATTTCCTTTTTTTTTTAATTATTTAACAGGTTCTCGTGCCTCTTTTTCCTCTTTTTTATTATAGGAGCTTGAAATTTCTGGGACAAAATTTTTCTATTACATTTACGTAACATTTTTAATTCTTTCTTTCCAAACTTTCGATAAGTGGTCGTATCCCTTGTTCCTGTATTAAACCAGAGAAAATTTTCAGTCGAATTAGAATTAAAAGACAGGGCGTTACATCCGTTAGATAAAAATACCGATAAGATCGCGCGGATCTTCCACGTCCTGGTCGTTCATTCATTCCTGCGTGGTTTTTTCATCGTGTTCCGCGTTGTTTCCGCGCGAATTACTTAAAGACACGTTACGTTACCGATAACGGCTTGCAAAGAATCCGCGGATTATCAATGCGGTGACTAATGTGATCGATTTTTCTTCCGCGGCGGTGAGATAGAGGCTCGGCGCGCGATCTCGCCATATGTGGGGTCGGCCGCGGCGCGATTACGCGTTACGCGGTCGCGTAATGAATTTCCAGGGGGACAGAGGGGGGCAGGGGGACGGTCGTGCGAACGTGAATCACCGATCTGCCACGGAGAGGCTCCTCTTTGCCAGCGTGCGAGCGTATCTCGCGCCGCAACACGCGCCGCGTGACTCACGCTCCGCGTCGCGGTCACCTGCCTCGCACGTGGAAACTCGATTATCCGGCCAGCCACTCGGCTTTGGCTCCTCTCACCAATTCCTTACCTGCGTTCCGTGGGAACGTCCAGAAAAAATATCCCGCGTAGGTGATTCGATGGGTAAGGAACGTGCTTGAAAATCGAGCATCTCCGGATTCTTTGTGGTTCAATTTTAAATTACAATCTCTCGACGAAATATTCGAGCGGTTCGAATAGTTCACGAAGCAGGTGTGCACGCTGGACTCGAAGCTTTTGGGTCCCCCTGACGAGTTTTTACCTGAACTTCGTGGAAAGATCGGGGAAAATTAAGAATTTCGAGGCTCTTCCCGGAGTTCAATTTCGAGTTATAGTTTTTTGATGAAATATTCGAGGAATTTCTCTAATTATCCTCCTGAAATTCGACGTACGTCTCCAAAACTCAGTGTTAAGAGCTAAACAGCTTTGTATAC
>NIJG01000161.1:4301721-4353253 GCA_002201625.1 Euglossa dilemma
TGAGTTTAATTTAAAAACAATTACGATGTTAACAAACTTAATATAAGTTGATTAAATCTATTAATATTGTATAATTGGAGCAACTCACCCGTCAAATTGACGGGTCCCGTAAATCTAGTGTTAAATACCGTAACGCGGAATCTTTATCGGGAACAGCTGAACAGCGTTTTCGATTATTTCGTTTGATACGAAAGAAATATTCCATATTTTTCTCCAGTTTCTTACGAATTTAATCGAGGTGGTCTCATTGATCAATCTTCTATACGTGTATTTATTTATTTGAGTCGGTAATTTGATATTTAATTTAACATTTATCGTGTTGATAATGTCAGTAATATCTTAGCCTGTCCCATAACGTCATAAAATTTTATTTTGGATATCTTCCAACCGCTGTTTTGTCACGTCCTGTCATTTGCGAGAGAATAATTTTCATCGTCTCGGGTAAATATTGCAGGCTGAGTATTATTAGAAACGGAAATATTTCATTGTCCTTGCTCGTCCTGTACCGCAATGAATTTCTTTTTCTTCGTCCTCGTTCCGGTTACATACTATGCATCGTGTCGCGTAGCAATCGTTTCTCATAGCTTCCAATTAACCGAACTGACAGTCGTGTTTACGCATTTTTTAGAGTACATTCAAAGTAAACAGTTTATCGCTGGTTTAATTATAACCTAGGATAACCGATATTCCATTAATTGCTATCTCGCGCGATAGCAATTCCTTGCATTGCGAGTGAACGGACAGATGCGCGATAAGGTTGCGCTTGCACCGTGATTTTTAAGCTAAATTGGAAAATCCCGTGATAAGGAATAGTTCAAGGAAATCGGTTACCACGGGAACACATTTTTCCGGACCGGTAGTTCCGGTTGGTTCGTCAGCCGACTCCTGAACCTATCGGTTCTTCCTGTTTCGTGAAACCACCGTGCGTCACGACTTTCTAATCCGACGCGACGTGCGTCGTTTCGACGAATTTCGTTCGCGCGTCACTTTCTACGCTCATCCGGGACAATGGTCTTTCGCGTGATTTCCTGCTCGCCTTCCTGGAATACTCGTCGATACTCTCGTTTTAGGTGTAACCTTGATCCAAGTGTAACCTAGAATCCCAATTCGTCGTTTTGTGGCAGATTACTCGCATTCTCGGAATCCGTCGCGACGAACTCGATAAAACGCGTCGATACTCTCGTTTTAGGTGTAACCTTGATCTAGGTGTAACCTAGAATCCCAATTTCTTTTTTTTTTCGTCGATTTTTAGAGGATTAACGCGTTAGGATTAACTGATCAATCTTTTGCGACCGCGTTAACGCGTGTTGACTAAACAATTTTTTAAATTACGTTCTACGAATAAATTCTAAAGAATTTCGAGATCAGGACAAAAGAAGCTCGAGGTCTAACGCGTTGAAAGTGAAACAGGTCGCGATGGACCCAAGGGACGAGTTAGATTTACCTTAGAAAATGAAATCTCGGCTGTGTCGACGAGCTGAATGAACAATGTCGCGTGACTCAGGGTATAGTTATTCCGCAGATTCGAACTCGAAGATACTCGATAAAAGATGTTTCGAGTGTCCTTATCTACGCTTCACCGAGATACCGAACCTTGCGACAAAACCGCGAGGCCATCGATGACGATTTGTCGACGGGAGGTCGGTGAAAAGCGCGAGGATCGATGGAACCTTGGTGGAGAATCGTTTCCGTAATCGAGCGGAACTCGATTAGTCTGGAAATAAACAGCGGTGGCTCCGGGGCACCGTTGGGTTCGTTAAGTTTAAGTATAGTTGCAGGGGCTGCTCGATTGAAGTGCATCTCGATTTAGCCGCGGCGAGGGCAACGTGCACCTAGGAACATGTAGATCCGTGCTCGAGACCGCGATGACGCGTGTGCTGTTTAATTTGATCGTTTAAGTGGCTCTCGATGATCCTAACCGTGAGTCCACTGCGTCTTAGATCGTTAAAATTCTCTAACCCGATGGTACTTTCGTTTAACACTCGAATTTTCCGCGAAACGCGTCCCCTCTCTCGAGTCAGATAGCTGGAACACGTTGATACTCACATGAACATGCGATTCGCGAATTAAAATCCTATAATACGTCTTTCGCAAATGTTTCTCACTCGAGACATTTGGATTGTTATCCAAACAACGTGGATTCGATCTTTAACCGATCCTCGAAGTTAATCGCTTTACTCATTTGGATAACAAACAACGAAGATTCGATTTTTAACCGATTTCCGGAGTTAATCGCAGGAGCAACGTTTCTTATGCTAAGACCCGAAGCTATGGGACTTATCGTTATCTTGATCGTTAGCTCGGTCGTTTCGGAGGGAAAGATTCTGAGAGACCTCTTCACCCACCGAGGAATTCCAGCCTCGCGAACTCGCGGGGTCCAGCAAAGCTTCGGAAAGTTTCTCAAAGCCTCGGAAAGTCTCGGAAAGTCGGAGACCTCTTGTTGGCTGTGTGTTCTCCGTCGAAGAGTAGACTAAGGTCGCAGCAGGGACGGGAGAAGTAGGATTCCTCGAGCATATCGGGCTCGATTAGCAGAAAAAAAGCGGCGTATCCTCTTATAGAGCGTTGCAAGGTATGGCTGGCATCCTAATAGAGGAAGGCTGGGATCTTTGGAACGGCTGGCAAGGTTCGACGCACCGGCCGCTATGCGAAACATTCGACCCAATCGAACCCGAACATATTCTAATCTTAAGCCTTTTAATCTTCGCTGGCTCGCACGCGTTATTTACGACGCCATTACCCGTAGCACGCTCGATCGAGAGCTTCGCGCTTTCGTTGTCCGCCGAGGCCCCGACGCCAACAGCCCTGACAAATGACACTGTCGTTTCGCTGAAAGGAAAATTTGTTCGGCTCGTTACGAAAGCTTTTACTACGCTGCCACGTGTGCTTTTCATTCATTTCGCCGCTGATTACTCCGCACGCGTTCGAGTATCGGGGATCTAACGAGTCGGAATGACAGGATTCGAGCGTGCTATTTTCGCGGTCGCCGAGAATTTGCAGCTGCTCTAGGCTGGATTAATTTCGACCTTTGTTCCGACAGGATATCGCCAGGCTAACCTCGTCTTGTCGTAGTTCGATACTTATCCTTCGAAATCGAAGATCAGTCTTTTATTTTTTTAAGTCGAAGATGTTTTCTAAAATTGTGAATATGAAATCGCGCATAGATTAACGCGTGGAATTATTTTATTTCGATATTTCATGCACTGTTATTTATTTCGAATTTAATACAGCGATTGACAGTGATTTTTAGAATTTTATTAAATGGTCGCTGGGAGTTGAATATAATTATTTATGACTTGTTCTTTAAGAAACTCGAGGACAGTAGTCCCTCTGTCGACTATCGTGAATTCTATTTTAAATATATTCGTCGTTTAAGAAACTCAGGTTCGATAGTTCCATTGTTAGACAATCCCTCTGTCGATTACTACTGAAAGATGTTTAAAAATATTCCTTTGCAAAGTAAAATTAACGATTCCAAACGAAACTACAGAACTCGCACGTTTCTGCATTTCGAACGACGCGTTTGGAGCACGTTGGCGATCATATTCTTAAAACACGAGGAATCATTGATATTTTCGTAAGCAAGCTCGCGGATGACGGCGTTGGACCGGTCGTTTAATGGGACGTGATTCTCGAAACGATTTAAGTACATGCAAGAACGGGTTAAATGGGAGTACGAGCCCGGTGTTGGGAGTCGTGACATCCTTGACTCGGTAAGTGAGTCACCCGCGCGAGTTACGCCACTCGTGGACACCTAATCGTCCTTCTCGAGTCCAAGTTCAGGGCCCTGGCGGTGTTCGAAAGGTCCCCGCTGTTCGTGGAACGGCTTCCACGCGAACCTTGTCGAACCGGAGCACCGCGAAATCGCGAAATGTCGAGGAATCGTAACGTTTCCGTGAGAAAGCCACAGAGCCGCGAGATCTATACTTAGACGCGAGTCATCTCCGAGGCGACTGATCTTTCTCTTTGCGTAATTCACGCGAATCACCGTTCGTAAACAGAACCGATCCCTGAGAAAACGGATCCCGCCGATCGTTGCCGATCTTTCGTCGACAAGTGTGATATCCTTGCTTCTGTTACGCGGTTAAACGCTCGATTTCTCGCGATTATTTCGAGAAATTTACGCAGATGTCCTGCTTGATAGTTTACTCTCGAGTATAACGTCGAAAGTATGAATCGATGGCGTCAATTTTAGAGAATCGCGTGTTTATTAGCTTCGATCCTTTGCATTCGACAGACGATCTTGAACTTTAACCCTTTCGTCTCGATCTTGAACTTTAACTCGCTATTTAATCAGATTTTAAAAATCGATGTTAATTAACATACGAAATTTTGAATTACCCAACGATACGTGGAATATCGAGATAAAATAATTCTATGTCTTAATTTCCATACGATTTCTAATTTACCGTTTTTAAACGTGTCGTTTTCTTTATGGGAGAATGTCTTCGATTTATTATTTTTCTCTAACAAAAAGATCATCGAGTGCGACAGGTTAAAGATCGACGTCAATCGACATATCAAATATAAGATAATGTAAACGAGGTATCGGAATTAAACACTCACCTACTGCTCAAAGGAATATCGTCCTCGAACGTCTACTCTCCTCTAGTCGAAAAATCTCCGAGTCGAAGTGTTAAACGAACACGTGAACAGCAAACTGACTGACTGACGCTCGTGCAAACAGTGACAAAAGACGACTTGAAAGCTAACAATAGATCGGAACTGATGCCATCGTTATTCTTTTACTTCGTTGACTCTGTAAGTCTCTTTGCTTATCATCGTTTTACCCAGAAATTCTCGATCGAATCCTCGGATTAAATCTCGTATCATTCGTGCGTCATTCGTGCACACCCAAAGGTCTCGTCTTCTCCGAAAAAGAGATCCATAAATCTCCGGTACACCGTTCCAAAAACTCCTCTTCTCGCTGAGGTTTAATCCGTCCTTAACTGGAACGACGGGAATATAAAACGAACGGTTGGTTAGACGCGCGATAAATCGGCCGAGACAATAACGATTTCGCGAAACTCGCGGAGGAAGAGGAGGAACGACGTCTTGGCAAATAAGTTTGACCCTCGAGTTTCGCGGTAAGGATGTCAATTAGATTCCGCGCCGTTGCACATCGCGCATCCCTTCTGCAGCCGCTCAATTCACGCTGATAGTACTCGCCCGGCGATTACGTCAGCGCCCATGAATGGACCACGCTGGTCCCTCGAGTTAGTCCGCTGAATGGAGCAGCGTTTGAACCGGCCCGATTAGCCGATATCCATTCACCTCTCGATCGATCCCTGCCGAACAATCGCCAGCAGGAAGTCGGGTTTTTCAGAACAATCGGACGAACAGGTGGCCATATCCAGCCGTTTATGGGTTCGTGGAAGAGGTAATTAAGTCGCGATCGGAAACGGCGACGAGAACCGTGGTTAATTATTCAGTGGAGAACTCCGTGGGTGGATCGGACGTGTCGAGGTTACGTGGAAAAGGACGATCGTGATCGCGTTGAACATCTGGATCTTCTGGTGTCTTCCAGAGAATTCGGTGGAAATCCGCGTTTTCCAAATTACAGATATTCCTTTTTAAAATTCCAAGCACGTTCGTGGATGCTTGTTACCGACTGTCGCAATTGACTGTGCGAAATTTCTTTTTGTTCTTTTTTTTTCTCGTAAATGCGGAAATCTCGCGTTTGATTTGTCGAGGATTTTTTTTACAACCGTAGAATTATGAGAAAGAATTATCGCTAGAAGAATTGGACGGTTAAAAGCCAAGTTTGCAAATTTACCAGCGAGACTTTTAATAGACGTGACTTAGACCAATTTCGTAATCACCGATGTAATATACTCGCTATTACTTGCTTCTCAGAAAAGTTCTAGAAATGTTAATGCACTTCTCTGTTGGTAAACCGAGCCGCGATGAGTCATTTATCGCGCTGAACGCGAAAGAATTCCGTGTACTACGATTCCAAGCCGCGTTTCAGACGAAATCCTCAATAACGTAATCGCGCGGTTACCTCATTCCAGATCTATTTACGACCATCGTGAGCTCCTTATCGAAATTTCTCGTCCCACAACCGGTCACATGACCGATGAATGAAAAAGCGAAAGGAGGGGAACCTTTGAAAAAGAATGGGATACCGGTGTTCAAAGCGAAATGTCGAATTTTCAACGAAATAATTAAACGCTGGATCTAGCGAGAAATCAAACAGAAAGAACTTTGAGAAAAATGGTATAACAGGGGATATTAAAAGATTAATTACTCGTGCGTGTAATAAACCGCAAAACGATAACGTGAAACGCAGAATCTTCGAGTAAAAAATTCAGAAAGGATCGAACGTTTTAAATTTCCAAAATAATTTTAGTTATTACACAGCCATTCATACTTTCTTGGGCCTCGAATTACTCGTAGTTTATATCGTCCACTTACAAATTCCTAGACTTCTCTCACAAAAAAGAACAATTCCGTTCTTCCAAAAGAAAATTAACGCAACCATCGATCTTTAAATGGATACCTAGACACGATCCACGCAAGCCCACCTCTACACAAGTTACTCTTACCAATCTCAAAAGATAAATCTCCGACACCAATCTGTTTGACCGCCGAAAAACTCGAATCCTCCTCTCGCACCTGTTTCCCTCTCTGGAAAATTCCAGACGCGACCCTGTGGTTCTTGCCAGAAGGAGGATCCTGTTGGAGCTACCTTCCCGGAGAACGGTGTGCTCCCTCCAACCCTGTCCCGATCGCCTGATAACCCGCGCGCGCCCTCTCGCTGATAACGGGTATTTGTAGCGACGGAGGCACGAGCGAAGCGTTAGTCTCGCGTCGCTGCTCGCGCCGGCCGATCGAACCTCAGTCGATACAACACCGTCTGCGATACGGCCCGAGTGAATGCTTGCCAGCTACGATCGCTCGGTTCGATCACCTCTCTTTCGCTTGCTGTTGGATCGCGTCGGTCGACGGCAGTCCGTGGCGAACGGTCGAGGTTGCGCGATGACAGCCAGCTGCTGCTGCTCTTCGTGTCGCTGATCCGCGTTGTGAATCCGATTTGTAGTGAACGATCACAGGTGTGTGAGGATCGAAGGTGTCAGGATCGAAGGTGGATCTTTCGCTGTCGAGCCGCGAATCGATTGCGTGATTATCGGTTGATCCTTGAACCATCGTCGGGATCCTGTGCCGCTCGGCTTCGAGGCGTCGCCGAGGATTTCCGAGACACGCGATCCGCGTTTTTCGACGGTTGCGCAATGTGACGCGCGCGTGCGCCGCTTCCGCATGGCCGACTGCATAGAAATGCAGCGCGGAGACGCGTCTCGACGCCGGCTAGCGACAAAGCCACGTGCATTCCTGGCCGCGCACGCGAACGCGAGACGATGGCGCGCTGGATACGTGACTTCCCTCGCCGGAAACGGACGTTTCGATTCCCTGCCGAGTCGATGCACGCAGACGGCCGCCAAAATTGGCCGACGGTATCGAAAATAATCCAGCCGCTCCTTATCGGCCTCTCTTACCACGAATATTATCTGCCCCGATAAGCACCGCTGATAACGCCTTTTAAGTGTCTTTCTGTTTCTTGCCGCGCACCTATTCTGCCGATTTTTTTCTCTTTTCTCCTATTTTTCCCTTTTATTTTCGGATACGAAGTTGTTCGTTGATTTCGACAGATTTCGATGTGAAATACGAAAATGCTTCGAGATTTACGCGAGAAGTTCGAGCGATAGTTTAAGTGCCGGTGATGTTTATCTAACGATTTATCTCGAGTTCTCTTTTTTCCAGAGAATTCCACTAACTCGATTCAATTTCATAGAACGTCCGTGTGTTTTATTTCCTTTTTCTCGTTTTTCTCTCTGTTTCCCGAATCTGAGGATTTCGTGTCGAGTGGATAATTTTTATATTAAAAAGTTATCGTGGAAAATCGAGACTTTCGAAACAAAGTAGATTCTTCGGGCACGATCGTTCTGCTGTTAGTCCAACGTTCGAACCTGGCTTCGAAGCGTCATTGAAATTCCTCGGCGAGGAAAACACCGGCTCTGTTTGAACAGCTGTTGCAGAGAGGGATGGTCGTGCGACGGGAAAGCGCGACCCATCGATCGGTATCGACCTGTTTGCCTTGGTCCTGCCGCGTTCTTATCTCTTCCCTCAATTTCCACCCATCCTCTCTCCTTTCTTTCTCTCTCTAATTCTCGATACGAGCTCCGCCGTTCTATTTCCGTCTCCGTGAACTGCTCCCTCGCGATTCTCTGATAACCGGCTCTATTCTCGAGTCTAACCTCGTCCGACAGCGAAAGATCGATCCACCGACGAATTTTCGACCCGAGACGTCTAAGAAACTTCGATTCTCTCCTCACCGTGCTATTTTTTCCTCGCACAGTGTGTCATCGAGCGACCAGAGTGTCCCAGAGAATCGTGAACTCGAGACGACCCTGATCGAAACGAAAGGTCAGGGATAGAAGTGTCTAAATCTCGAGCAAAGGAGATCGTGAATTTAAACCGGGTGTCGCGACCGATTATCCAACCGGTTGGTGTTTTCTTTGGTGGCAGTGGGTCCGAACAGATTTATGAATGAGCGTCGACAGGGGTCTGAACAACCTGCACAAGCATGGCGGCAGCAGCAGGTCCCACAGCCTGTTGTACAAGAACCGACTGTACAAAGGCAGCCGGGACGCGTTCCTCAAATCGGTAAGTGGTTAAATAACAAGCTGGAATCGTAGAAAGACAGTGGAAGATCCACGTGCGTCCACGGGGAAGAAAGTTCGGTGGCGAGGAAACAATTAAACGAGACGTCGTCTGGTTATCAAGATCGCGAATGACACGTTCCCTCGTTCGCGTAATTACGCATATTTCCGCGATGAGTGTTTGGCGCGAACGCGCCGGATGACATCATACCCTATTTGAGTAGGTGTCGAGGGAATTCAAAATTTTACAAATTAATCTCTGCTCGGCGGCACGCCGCCGCTGACTCACCGATTCCTTCTCCTTCTATCTGTCGCGGTTCTTTTAAACCGAGCTCGCCTCCAATTCCCCTCGTTCATTCACTGCACCGAGCAAAACGATGCATCGCGTTGTTTCCCGGGAACGAGACACGTTTCTAACAGTAGTAGCAAGAACGAACCGAGCTGGAACTCGGATTCTGCGATACGAAAGTCTCGGGAAGACGAACGACGCCGGGTGTCGTATCTGATAGTAAATCACGGGATCTAGGTGATTTATTGCCGCGCAAACTTCGCGAGGAACCGAGTACCCAGAAGAGACCAAGGTCCTCTAAACGTCTAAGCTTAATATTTCCCGGCGAGCTGTGCGAAGCGAGGACTGGCTGTCCTGGTAAGGAAATATCCGGTGTCTCGATTCGTCTGAGCTTCCTGTCTTCGCCATTTTGGTTCTTCGTGATTGGCTAGTCGCCGATGAATCGAGTCGGGCGAAAAAATGGCGAGTAGACGAGTGTGTTAGCTGGAAGAACGCGTTATCTTCTGGCATGGCGATCGCGATAAGGAGAGCCGTGGACTTTACACGCGTGGAAAAGGATCGGCGCGCCTAATCGCGACGTCACAGCCTGTTTATGCGTCATCGTTTCGGTCACAGGCGAGATTCGCGCTTGTGGAGTCGATCGGGTAATCAAAGCGGCGCGTCACGAGCCGTTAGAACCGCGTGACATCATTGTTCTAAAACTGCACGCGATGTGCGGCAGGAACGCGTGCACGCACACACGCGCGGCCATTCTAGACGTATCGGCCTGCCCCCCGCTGTCTGGCAATCAATGTTGTAACACACGCCCGGCCCCCGCGTGTGGGTTAGATCGCACGTGCGTGTAGATACTGTTGCATACGAGATGCAACCGAGAGGTCAGGTTTTCTAACTTCGTCCGATGACTAATCGTTGTTTACTGTTGCGATGACTTCTGCTTCGCGCGCGTACCGACGATTGTGATTGGAATAGCAAAGCGGCCATCGCGGGCACAGGTGGCTGGCTGCCTCCGTTTCTCCAAGGTGAATGAAACGGGGCTGTCTCCGATTCGCGGGCTGCAATTCGCGAATCGATCGGCCGAAGTGTCCCTCGAAAGCTGGGACTTCGATGGGCGTAGGTAACGGTGATTTAATTGGGCCTTGTCTAAGGTTCTTTCGCTTAGAATTGTCTGCTGATTCTTGTTGACTTCTCGAAGGTAAACCCCTCGAAAGCTGGGACTTCGATAGGTGTAGGTAACGGTAATTTAATTGGACCTTGTCTAAGATTCTGTCGCTTAGAATTGTCGACGAGATTGACTTTTCGAATGTAAACGAAGCAAAGATTGCGATTAAAATTCCCGAAGGACCGTCGAAATTCTTGTTGACTTCTCGAAGGTAAACCCCTCGAAAGCTGGGACTTCGATGGGTATAGGTAACGGTAATTTAATTGGGCCTTGTCTAAGATTCTGTCGCTTAAAATTGCCCACTCGGTTGACTTTTGGAAGGTAAACGAAGCAAAGATTGCGATTAAAATTCGCAAAGGACCGTCGAAATTTCGATAATCACGGATCTCTTATTTAGAGCGTTGATTCGGGTTTGTTTAGTTTGTCAACGTCTTTATCGAAAGCCGCAACTCGATCGCGACTGTGAGTACCGAAACATCCGCGATTTCCACCCGCCCACTTTCACTTCGCGATGGTTCGTTCATTCATTCTTACGAAGCTCGCGAAAGCGTAAAGCGCGAGTACACACGAGGCGGAGAGTATGACACAGCGTACAATAATATTGACGTCATTAACATTCTGAATAAACATCAAAATACTCGATGCCTCGTTACTTAATAGTAGTAGGATACAGCGAATCATCGTGAGTCATTGTTTTAACATATTGACAATCATCTCGGGTAAACTGATACCTCGTGCCGCTTATTTCTTATATAATAGAGGAAAATAAATAAATCAGAGAAATTGTCCAAAGAAATTCGCGTTATGTACAATAAAAACTTCCCATATCACTCGGAAATATATTGCAGTAAAGAAATGAAAAAGAAATGGATATCAAACTCGGCGAAAAAATTAATTACATCCTTATTATCAGAAAAATCGCGAAAGCGAGTAATGGAGACGGAATTTTTAATTCGGGTCGTGACAGGTTCAATGTCAATTGAAAAAACATTAGCGAGTACCTGGAATCGGAGGAAAAAATCCGCGGTGAAACTCGTCGGAGATTAATTCGGATAAAAAAAGAAAGAAAACAAAGGAGCATTTATTAAAAGAATTACGAAACGAAAATTCCTTCGACGAAATACCATCGCCGCGAAGGTCCCGTAGAAATTACGTATTTCGTCAGTGCACCATCGATCACGCGTTCGAGTGTTATTCCAACTCGGCTCGGGTCCGCTCGAGGAAGGCGCGCGCGCGACGGGGCAGATTTCCTCCTCGAGTACCTTCGCGCCGCTTCTCCGCGCGCATTCCGCGCCACTATTCCGACACGGTGACGCAAATGGTGTTCGAGCGGTCGCAAACGGGTTAACAGACCGCTTCTCGGTAGCGATCCGTCTCGTGCCCGTTCTCTGGCTACCGTGTCGCCGCTTCTTGGAACTCGCGTGCTCCTCGAATTCGTGATTGTCCGAATAAAGCCAGACTCCGCGCGGCTTATGTAACCCGGAACGCTGATTGAGCGACGATTAAACGGGGAAAACGACCGATTTAATTGCCACCGATGGCTAGGCGTAATCGACCAGCCGCTCAGAGGACAGAACGAAATTCTGCAAGGTGTGTCTCCTACGTGACTGCTCTAAAATATTAATTTTCCCAATTTTTCTACGATTTTCCTACGATCTTCTAACATTTCTCACCGTTTCGTTTTATTTTACCCTCTCCTACCGTGGACTTTGATTTTTTTAATACATTTAAACGCAGATTTTATTTTAGCCGCTTTGTCGAGACATAATAGAGGATTTTTCTTTTCTTCGAGTAAAGAATTATTTTTTAAATATCGTAGTAGGCGTATTTTTTTCATTGTAAGTCTAGTCGATTTTTTGGAGAGACAATGTAAGACTGGGATATTTCGAAGTTGCAAATTTGTACATTACACCTGTTCTTCCTTCCCCTGTAATCAGCGTCTGTTAACACGTTGACCGCCACGCACTTTTTATATGATACCCTCAGGCCGCGATAAATTTTCCGTTCTTCTTAACATCGGATGAACTATGAAACTATTTACGCGATGAAGAAGAAAAAAATAGCCCATTTTTTATTTCGATATTCTCTATTCATTCGCGTAATTACCGCAGTCAACGTGTCGAATAAACAGCTACTGATTGTTCCGCACACGATCGTGATTCATCACGACTTTACCGTAATCGATATTTACCGAGCTTATCAGATTCATATTTAATGAATCATCTCGAGTAACTCTTCCCTGACTCGAATTCTTAAGTCGTCGGATCTGTAACTCGTCACAGATACAGCGTGCGAGTGTCGAATAAAAATTTGTCCTCGAAATCGCAAAGATACAATGCAAATTGGTAAAACTGGCTTTTGAGGAGGAACGAGAGTTACTTTTGATATTTAAGATGGATTCGCGGAGTAAATTTGCCGTTGCATTAATTAAGCAAAGGTAAATTAGCGGGGTTCGTAATGAAAAATCGATCGATCGAGATTGATTAACCTGGCGACCTTGGGGCGACTAGTGGTTCGACTAATTAATTTGGCCAGCCTTCGGATCGCGGTCTGGCGATTCGTTTGGTTGCCAAATCGAGAGACATCGATTCGCAGCGAGCCTAATGAGGTTTAATCATCGCGTTCCTCGTGCCGGGGTTCTCTTACATAAGGCGGCAGAATGCGCTGGCCGAATGCCATAAGCTTGATCTAAGTGCACCGCCGCCGATAATCGCGCGATTTTTTTGCGCAATCACCGATGTCTTAATCCAGCCGATTGACTTTTTGCCCATTCCGGCTAGCCAGCCCTCGAAAAACTACGCTTTCTCTAGCCATGTCCCAGTAGGTACGCGTCGAATTTATGCATAATTTGGTTCATTCACGGATAATCCAAGCTTTGAACGATTTACAGTCGCTTCCTTGAATTTTTCGTATCAGGACCTTCGAATTTTTGAAATTCGACTTTGCGAATTCCTGAAATTTGAATCCTAGAGTTCTTGAAGGGTTGGAATTTGGATTAAATCTTTTTCATCGAGTCTATGAATTTGTAGAATTCTAATTCTTGAATTGTTTTTATTTCGGTCCATGAATTTCTAGAATTCTAATTCTCGAATTCTTTTAATTTCTATCCATAAATTTCTAGAATGCTAATTCTGGAATTCTTTTAATTTCTATCCATAAATTTCTAGAATGCTAATTCTTGAATTCTTTTAATTTCGATCCATGGATTTCTAGAATGCTAATTCTGGAATTCTTTTAATTTCTATCCATAAATTTCTAGAATGCTAATTCTGGAATTCTTTTAATTTCTATCCATAAATTTCTAGAATGCTAATTCTTGAATTCTTTTAATTTCGGTCCATAGATTTCTAGAATGCTAATTCTGGAATTCTTTTAATTTCGGTCCATAAATTTGTAGAATTCCAATTCTTGAATTGTTTTAATTTCGGTCCATAAATTTCTAGAATTCTAATTCTTGAATTCTTTTAATTTCAGTCCATGAACGTCTAGAATTCTTGGGTTATCGGAATTTCATTTCCGGAATTTTTTAATTATTGTAATTCTCACATTTGTATTAGCGTGATTCTCAAATCGGTCTATTCGTTTAAATTTTACAAAATTCAATTTGTCACGATACTTTTTACGTTTCGCGGATTTCGCGAACCCTTCGTTTCTACAATTTTTCTCTCGTTTCTATCACCAGTTCGCAGCTTGACGTTTCAGCTATTTCCATCGTGTTCTGTGGATTTTTTTTACGCAACCGGCTGTCTTAATCGCTTCGATTGACTTTTTGCCCATTTAACTACTAGCCGTTCTTACCGTACACCATATAGTTTATGGTCTAACGATGAAACGGAGCGTGGTCTATTTCGATCATTTTTTCTTTTATTTTTTTATTGGCCTGATCAACTCGAAGGAGAGGTTGATTATTGTAATTAGTGGATTTTATTGGTTTCATAGAGAGAACGGTTGCTGGATGTTGCATGGTGTGCTGGTATCTCGGAATGCAAACGTTCGTTATATTTCTTAATGTTGATTTATGTGAAGTGGCCAGAAGGAATTCTACAGAAGCAGTCGGTCTTTTTTCGATTCGCTCGATTCGTTCATTTTGAGATAGAACACACAGAAATTCCTGTCCTAACCGTTTATTAACTTCAATTCTACCGTGTTCTATTCTTGCGCTTTCTAAATCATTATCGAACCCGTATAAATCGATATACACCTAGAAAATTAAACAAATCCCCGTTGCATTGACGTTAGAATCACGTATTAACGATATAACGATGATTATATCTTCGTAGTAAAAGAGGAAATTAATTTCGCCAAAATCTGCAGGGACAAAAAATTAAGGATCATCCTTGGGATTAATAGTTCTCGGTTTGTATAAACGGTACAGGTTATCCTAGTCGGATATTCGAAAAAGAGGGTCAAACATCCCACGAGCGAAATTCATTCGACTTTCCTTCTGCTTCAAAAATTAAGGATCATCGTTGGGATTAATAGTTCTCGGTTTGTATAAACGGCACAGGTTATCCTAGTCGGATATTCGAAAAAGAGGGTCAAACATCCCACGAGCGAAATTCATTCGACTTTCCTTCTGCTTCAAAAATAATTGATGACCACTCAAGTGTTCCCGGCTTCGATTAATTTCTCATCTAGATCCGGCAATTCGTCACTTTCGTCCCGTTGCTTCTTCTTCTTCCCTCCGATCCATTCTAGATCCATTGTTCCTGCTCGCCGACGACTGTTTCAAACTTCTGGCCCGCGTGAAAGTTTCGCAAACCGGTCCCCGAAACGTATCGTCGGGCTTCCCAGATCGAAAGCACCTCCTGCCTGTCCCTGGGACCGTAACCTAAGCGTATCCCACTCGAGTTAATTAATTCTGCAAACGGCCCGAGTCATTCTTCCATCGAATCCGCGCGAGTGTCGCGAATTAAAACGAAATTTTCGAGATGTCCTCGTTTACGATGCCCCAAGTGATTCTACTCGTCACATCTTATCCGACAGTACACATTTTAATTATCCAGCAGATAAACGCGTTAATATAAAGTTAATAACATTTTATCTCGACGGAGAAAATTTACAATCGGTTCGAAATTCAGCGTGTTTACTAATAAACGTTCAACGAACGACTTAATTACATCACAGCCAGATATTTACGCTGCCTCGTACAGTTTCGACGATATCGAGGCCGATAACGATTTATCAGTTATCGGTGGGACTGGAGGAAACAAGGATTACCCAGTTCTTCTCGGTACGAATACGATTCGCGGTACTCTTATCCGTTTCTTTGACAAAAGTGCGTGTAAGAATATTCCACGTTCGCTAATTGGGTAGATGGCAAATTAATTGTTTATTAAATCTCCGCTATCTTCGATTTTCTCTCGAACTCTAGTCCGATTAAAAAAAAATTTAATTCGACAAACAATGTGCCGATAATTTCCGCAATTTTACCAATTTTCTCGAAATTTAGCAGGAAGCAATTTCATTTTTCTTCAATAAAGTACCGATGATTTGTTTTTCGTTGTATTTATCTACCAATTTTCCACGAAAAATGCAAATTGCGCGGATCTTGCGCAGATCTTTCGCAAATTTATTCGGCTAATTTGTCCCTCTGGCGAATTTGAAACGTCGTTATCACGGAATCGGCGAGGTCCGTTCCCGTGGCGCGAAATTCCTCCGGTTCTTATCTGCGGTGTCTCAATGCCAGGACGAGTCGTCAAGGAATTCCTGCTCTCGGCTAGGCGAGAGAGCTCCTTTATGCGCGTAGAACCGGAGGAACGTGTTTCCTTCGCGGCTCACAGAGGACTTCTTTGTTTGAACGGGCTGCGGCGTGTCGCGACGCGACGCGCACACCTTCCCCGGCGCGGGCGCCGGCGAAATTATCGAAATCGCAGGAAATTCGCGTCACTTCGCGTCACAGCTCTGCTCTGCCGAGTGACATAACGCGGTTACAAAGTCCGAGAAAGCGACAATCTACGAATTTTTTGACTTTATCGTGTGCTCCGATGACAAACCTCGAGAATGATGTATCTCAAACGTGCGAGAACACGTGTAGATGGTTTTGCATAATTGGTCGAGCGACTGTGGAACAAAGAGAGCGCGCAGTAAGTCGAGCTAAGCGAAACGTCGAAGTTCTGCTGTTCCACTGCCTCGACAAAGGAACAAAGAACTCGGTGAGAGTCTTAAAACTTCCGTCGAATTAACACTCGAACGGTCTAAATGCTCGTTCGAAAATTCGTGTCCGAAGAAAGACGTGATCGTACGCAATTATTCGTCATCGTCGTGCCACTCCGGTATATTTAGCCCGGTCGTTACGGTTCTAATATCACCGAAAATAAATTTCGAGGAATTATTTTCTTCCACCAAAGTATATCGTAATTTACCGGTACCCTGGAAGATGCAATTAAGAAATAACCACGCGTCTGGATCGAAATCTGATATAAAATACACGCGCGATACAAACAATAGATAAAGCGAGGCTAAAAGAACCGGGAGTGGGAGGAGGCTCGAATCGAGTCTTTGTATCGTTCGAAATCCGGCTTTAACGCACGGCGTCTTCGTCAAGGATTATGAACACGAGCTTATACCGGCTCGTATACACACGATTCTCCCGATACAACGACAGTGTCACGAGGAGACGTCTCCGAATCGCCTCTTTGTGTCTGGCGAGAGCCAACACGCCTACAGCTGTCTGCCAATGCTCTCCGGCGATAGAACCTCTTGCCTGCTCGAAGACACACGGAAGCGGCAGGAAATTGTCTCTGTTATATCCAGCTGGAAACCTTGGGACTCCATTCGAGACGAGAAACCGACGAGATATCGTTAATTGCCAGGGTTTTTAATTGCCTCCATTGAGCTTTTCAATAGGTCTCATTGGGGTCTACGATCGCCAAGGTTCCCTCGCGTTACGGATCGCTCCGTCCAGTCTAGGTAAACGAAAATAATCTTCCGTTTTTCTTTACAACCGATCGAGATTAAAAAGAAATCGTCGATAACAGAGAAAATTAATCGTTTAACCCGGGTAATTACCGAATGAAATCGTCCGAAAACGTCGCGAGATCTCGTCACCGGTTTCAACGATCAAACCTCAACCAATTCAAAGTCCACGTAATCGACGATCATCCTCTGATGATCTACTCCTCTCCTATCGGCCCTGTGCTTATCGCGGAACACGTGTATGCGATCACGAAATCGCCAGACGACCATCAACGTGGTCCAATAATATGACACGTCCGAGCCGTGCCAAGAAAATCTAATCACGAGGAAAAATCAACGGTCGTGATCATGGGCATCGAGGTAACCCTAACAGCGCGTTTATGGCGCCATTTATGAGTCGATAAATCAAACGGCGCCAATGCGTGGCGTTTATCGTTCCTTCTCTGGCTAACGAACGCGCTGGAAAGAAAGCACGGATATTATTTGGTCGCTGACCTATCAAGGCGGCCTGCCGCACCTAACTTATCTATTGTTCTTTTTCCAACCTCCTCTCCTTATCGTGCGCTCCTCTACCATCCTCTCTTCTCCTCTCCTCTCCTCTCTGCGACCCTTCGCCAGTGCTCTATAGCCTCTTCTCGCTCGCCCGGGCCTCGCGTTACACGCGTGCGTCGAGGACACCCGGTATACTCTCTCGCCAAAATTCCACGACATTCGACGTCCTGGTTGTCGGAGTTTTCTTACGTTCACCTCGTTAGACCGCATTCCAGTCTTTGTGTCCCTCTTTTCCATCGTCCAGCTGCTTGCCTTTTTTCTCTGCCTCTTTCTTCATCGTCGCTCGTTCCTTATACCGTGGATCGAAGATGACTTACGGGACCGGGTCTCGGTTCGTCAGCTTAAGAGGTAATGGCGGTTATGTCGATCGAGCAGAAGGGGTTCATTGTGTGCAGTTGGACGTAAAGGGATCTCGTCTTCCTTCTGGACACGCATTCCGGGCTCCACCTGGTCCATGGATCAAACGGTCCTACCAGACGCTTCCAATCTCTCGATAAACACGTTTTATCGTTACCTGTTACTTCGAGGTTCTTAACACTAGGTTTACGGCGGATTTTTGTATATCTTTTTCTACGGACACCCGTCAGATTTAGAGTAAAGAACACCACGTATTTTCTTTAAAAAACAAACGATGGGTTTAATTTGAAAACAATCGCAATATTAACGGACTTAACGTGAGTTAATTAAATCTGTTAATATCGTATAATTGAAGCAACCCATCCGTCAAATTGACGGGTCTCGTAAATATAGTGTTAACTCCTCGCCAAGTTCTCGGGTGTCCGTCCCAGGTTGGGTTCGAACTCCTCTTTTCCTCGATTCGAACAGCGGATCAACGGTGAAAGACCGCTATCGTGGTCTCGGTTCTTCCTTTGTTCTTCCACTCGACGACCGTCTGTCGATCGTCGGGAAGTTGGAACGAGTTCAACTACTCCTATCGAGTTTGTCTCTCTGCGGAAAGTCGAAATAGCTCCATATACCGTAACCCTTGCCCCGAACAATGACCGGCACACTTAGCAGCTCTGTCGAGCGGCTGGTTCCGTATCACCATAGCCAAAACTCCTGACCCGAATTCTCAGACGTGCCTCGCTCTAAGTCCAGAACCGGAGATAAGAGAGAGAACCGGCATTCCTTCGGAGCATAAATCAGTCAAGGGCTGTCACGTATCGCTGGTAGGCACGTTTGTTTTATA
Source organism: Euglossa dilemma (assembly GCA_002201625.1). Taxonomy (NCBI): domain Eukaryota; kingdom Metazoa; phylum Arthropoda; class Insecta; order Hymenoptera; family Apidae; genus Euglossa; species Euglossa dilemma. The sequence continues at coordinate 4,320,486 of NIJG01000161.1, forward strand.
GACAGACTGGAAATAGACGCCGGCGAACATTCGAGTCGTATCCGAAAAGGAAACTTCAGCCTCGGTAAATAATCTCGGACTCGAAGCTCGGTTGAATTTTCTCAATTTCTCACCCGCGATACCGTTCCGGGCTTTAATCTTATTTACGAGACACCCTGTACGCACGATAGCGCCTATCTCGCTATTCTTATTCATTGAGGAACCTATTATGTCCGGCATAAACGAGCCAGTTCATGAATTGAATTTTATACTTCGTAGCCGGAGAGTTGCAATTGACAATCGAGATTCGAGGAAGTCGGCCCATAAAATCGATCGATTTTTCGTGCCCGTTTAATGGACCCAGCTCCGCCACCCCTCTCGTCGCCACGGGGGCTAGTATGAAACTGGGACAACGATAACTCGTTTCTCCGAACAACCTACCACGTTTTGTCTTCCGTCGTTCTACCGTGACAAGAAAAACTTTTGTCGCTCTTCGCATTGTGCACGGTCTTTTATCTTGAGCGAAAAAAAGAAAAGAAACTCCAGCGACGAGATAAGCGAGTTACGACCGTTTTCACTCCGTTCGCTCCATTCATAAAACAGCGCCACCTACTTCGCGGTGAAAAACAACCTCTTCCGAATACCGATGCCTCTGTTATTATCACTGTTACGAGTATACGAGTTATTCACGCGTTCGAATGTTACGCGGTATATCGAGCGACAAAGGTTTCATAGAAACCACCGCAAGACTCCCTCGCAGCGTCTCGATGCTACAGGGAAAACCTAAAGATAAACTCGCTTGCCGTGAAACTCGTTCATAAACCAGACTTCTTAACTACGTTCATCAAGAAAGAATCGCGAAGGCGAAGGACGACATCTTCAGGGGTTTGCTTTTTCTTAGATAGCAATGTTCGGAAATGGACGTATCGTTTCCGTTGTTTCGAACGTTTGTGCGATAAGCGAACCGGATAGTTGGTAATCGATGGTATTTAGCGAGTTGGTTTTTCCTAGAATGCCGAGGTTCGACCTGGTTTTCGTTCTTAATTCGAGGCTTTTCTCACGTGCGCGCTCGCTATGCGGAATCGAGTAGTTTCCGGGGTCGCCACGGCGGGGTGGGTGGCGCTGCGGTCGCGGCTCTCGCGGCATCGCGCAACACGGCCGCTCAGTCCGAGTCCGACCGTCACGCGATCCACATCGGCCAGAGAGCCGGTTACGCGGGTATTCTCGGTGTCACTGGTCAAGATTATCGACAATAACGCTGGTGGAACATCGACCGTGGCCGTCGATTAACCGAATCGCGATCGATCATCGACTAACGTAACCTGTTACGAAACTGACAGACCGAATGGAAGAGTCATCGTTGCGTAGTTCGTGGTCGGGATGAAAGCGTATTTACGAACACGCTGTAAAGCGGCGAGTAACGATGACACGTGAAATCGTTCCGAGTATTGTTCCGCGCGACACCAGTGACTGTCCAGATCCGGGAATCGAGACGGGATGCTGGCAAGTGTGTATCGGCCGAGGTTTTCGAAACGATAAGGACCATGGTGGGGCGGAGAGCGGAAGATAATAGAAAGGAGTAGGCTGGAAGAGGAAGTGTGCGTGCCTTGGGTGAACTGTCAAATGGTTAGTGTTTCGGCCGTTCGCGCGCCACTGTGCCTCTTCGAATACCGTGTTTTCATTGAATACCGTGCGAGACCAGTGCTCCTTTAGCGTGTATACACGCGTGTGATATACGGTACGCGTGCTTTCAGTTTGCCCGTGCACGCTAAACGCGAGTACCCGGTGTTTACATTACCATAATAGTTTTTTAAACGGGCACTCGGTATGCTCGCGTGTTGACACACGAGCGCGAGCGGTACGTGAACGTGTTTCCTTCGGTTCCGTTGACCACAAGGTTCCATTTACGTAACAGACGTGTTGCGAGACCCGCATATCTCGCGTGTCTTTTTCCCAGAAGCGTCCAAGTGTGCTGCTCGCGAGCCATACGTGGAATCAAGAGCTTCACGAAGCTTCTCCATGTCACTCGGATTATTTTTCTTTTTTTCTCTCTCTCTCTCTCCTCACGCGTACCTAAATTAATCGCGCTCTAAATCGCGGCAGTGTATTTTTTCTTACCGCAACGGCCGTGTCGCGGCGCTCCATTACGCGGAAGAACCTATTTACATCTTGTTTACTGGACTTTAGTAACCTTACTTCTCGGAATGCGCAAGGCAACAGTGCGTTCGTAATACTTTCCGAGCGTTCTGCACTTTCGTTTAATACGCTTTCGGCACGGAAATCGATTAACCGATTAAAGGTCGACCAGTTTCGAATGAGTTTCCAAGATCCGGGATCAGCTGACGGATCGGTTCGGTGCAATAATTATCGAGCACGTGGGTGGTAGCGGTTTGCGTGTTTACTTCATTTCCAGTTGCAACGAGTTTCGCACGTCGATCGTTTCAGCTCGGTTTACCGTATAGTGAACGGTGATGTCTGTGTACAACGACAAATTGTCGTACAGGCTTGCTCAAAAATTCTATCGTAACATATACTAGTTAAGACGAATGTGAAATTTAGAAGACGCGCGTTAGACATTGTTTCTACGGTTGACACAGATTGCATCACAACGGCCTTTTCTAACAACACTTCCCACATTCGTCGCCAGAGGGCTGGTCGTGCGATTTTTATGTTTCGAATACTCTATACAAGTCACTCTCATAGATTATCGTGTATCGCGTGTTGGCAAATTTTCGGCGCGATTTTTGAATCGCTCCGCGTGAATTATCAGTGTATTTATAAATAAGATATTTATCTGATTTGCATTTCATAACGTAAAGACAACCTGTGTGGGGTAGAATAATGAGTATTTAATAAGTAAATTATTCAAACCTAGGCTGGTGGTGGATGATTGCAGATGTGATAAAAATTGGATCGATTTTGTCGTAGATGTCGGAGTTCCCAGTGGAGGGAGGGGAAAACGGTGACATGCACACTGTCATGGAGAATTTCCAGAAGAAGAACAACATGGTGCCCGGGAGGAGCACCCATGTCACCCATCATCCACAGGTCACCTCGTCGTCGCAGGTAAATTTTTCATTTTCAGTCCTTCCTTCGCGCGAATGTTTGAACTTATTACATATAACGGGGATGCAAAATTAAACCGTTTTTAATAATCATTTAATAATCATCGGAAACGTTGAAAAAATATATAAAAGAAGATTAAATAAAAAAGACCCAAACCGATTTAAGTCCCAAGAAAAGAAACATACCAGTTATATAAAAATATACCGTTTCTAATTCGCTAAAACGTTAATTAACGCACAAAAATGTATCCAAATGCAACACTGTTCACCACACGAGTCGAATCTACAGTCCACCGCGTCTTCTTCTGCCAAGAGCTGGCAAAACTCTGATCCAACAGCGATCCTGACCCAAAGCAAAGCCTGTCTTTCGGGGAAATTCGCTCCAAAAGTGATTCGAGGCGTTCAGAAACGATTTAAGAACGAACCCTGCCATCGAACTTTCTATTTCGAGATCCTGACGAAAAGCGACCTTTAATCCGAAAGTAGAGCGTCGCGACGCCTTTCGCCCACACTGACTTTCCTGAATACGGAAACTCGGAATTACTCGAACGATTACGCTTCTCGATTCCGCAACCGATCTGAGCGGGTTTCCAAAATTAAATCCACGCGGTCATTTTTCACCGAGCCCCCTGCCACGTGGCGTCCGGAACAACTCATCCGTGGAAAAAAAAAGAGTGAAAACGAATATTCGTCCGCTGGTAAACCGGGAAATTCCAAGAAATAATCCCCGACAAATCACGGATCGAGGGATCGCTTTTGAACCGGATTAAAAGCATTCCTAACTTCCAAGAATCGCGTTTGTTTGTTATGGACAGGCACCAAAATAAACTCGATCGTTATCGCGAAGATTCTTAGACAGATAAGACCTGGTAATTCCTTAAACGTTTGCCCGTTATCTTTAAACATCTGCAATGTCGCCTCGAAACGAGGCTTGAGGTACTCGAGAGCATATTCAGACGATTCTTTCTAGATCTTTCAACCGATTTCGTAATGTCGTTCAATCGATAACAACCTAGAACATGATCACACGTCTACGATACTTTTGCGATATTTCTTCGCTTTACAAATGCATCTTTAACGCTAGGTTTACGAGACCCTTCAATTTGACAGATAGTTTGCTTCAATTATACGACGTTAACAGATTTATTATTAACCGATTGTTTTCAAATTAAATTAAATTAAATTAAAGAAAACACGTGGTTTTCTTCATCTTTAAATCCAACGGGTGTCCGTAGAAATAGGTATGCAAAAAACACCGGTAAACCTAGCGATGCGAACGCTGCTTTCGCTTGTCATCTGTTCAAAACTTATCTAATTGATCGCTAGCTGTTGCTCCTCGTACTTGGAAATCTCGTGATCTTCTGTTTATTTGGTAGGCATCCAACCGAGGGTTCGTCTAAAAAAGGGGTTCGTGAAGGGACCACGTGACGAGAATAGCTCGCAACAACCCCCGAGTTCCATATTTCGTTACAGCTGATGCGTGTCGCGCAAACAGAATTATCTGCACTCTCGTTGCGACTATTTATATCTTTCGGTGGACAATTACACCGGAATAGAATATTATCTGCCGAATAGTATCTAGACTTATCGTTATCTGCATCGGGCGCAAACGAAGAAAATCTTGGCACCGGTGGGTACACGTGGAAAACGTTGAACCCTCGGACAATTTCGGCCGTGTACTTCTCTCCAGACACGTGATCGTCTGTCGTTGGCGTGTAGACGTTTCGCAAGGAAATGTAACCGAGAACCTGAGGAGAACACGACGCGGAGGGACGTCGAAAGTTAGGGTCCATTCGACCAGTTGGTCCGAAGATCTCGAAGCTTGATCTGTGGCTGGGGCCAACCGATTACGCAATGACACAGGTCCACGTGTTTCTCTCACGCCCACCGATCCTCTTATCATCCACGCACACTCTCTCGATTCGTCTCTCATAGATTTTCGCGTCAGCCTGCCTTCCATACTTCGCCATCCTCTTTCGTTTAATTTATCCACGCTCCCCGTTACCCGACCCTGTACCCGCAATACCAAGCGGCTTATCAAGAATTCGAATCTCGTAATTTGGTAGTCTATTCGGGCTTGATGATTCGGCTGCGTGATGAAACCGATGATTGTGATGTAATCGACGGAATTAGACCGCGTTCGATGCAGGTGTTGAGTGGGTAACTATTTATGAATTTTCGGTATTATTTATGTCAGTGACCCGGAGTTTGGTAATCGACGGTGATCGTGCAGATTTAGATATCGGAATTATAAACTTATGAAATTTAAGTTTTAAGTCCTTATCTTTTGAAATTATTCATTCACGAACCTGATCGCATATTTTCGCAGAAGAAACTGAAAGCTAAGAACGTGTAACAATTTTTGACAAGTCACGCGCTAGGTTAAACTGTTTATTCGAACTCTACAAATCTGAATCACTATAGTTTGCATCACGCTGCCTTCGAACTGTCAAAGTCGAAGGTAATCGTTGTCATGTCCCTTCGCTGAAAAGTCTTCGTCTCTGTAGACATATCTGAATAACCAGCAGTCGGTACGAAGCCTAAAAGTTTACGTAACTGACGCCCACGTGGATTTTTTCCAATCTAATTCAAAGCAACCCGAATTTCCAGGTCCGGGAACCTCGAGGCTGTCATCCTCAAGGTCTCTTCTGCATCTTTAATGTCTCCTGTTCCCGTTCAGAGCGTTGCCTCTGATTCCTCGCGTCTTTTGGCATGCTTAGACCTCGCTTATTTGGAGATTCACCAGGTTGTTTCTCGAGACGCGGATTAATTAGGCGAGGCATACACGCGGTGAATATTTCTCCGCGTATTTTCGGCAAATCTAGAAACTTTCGCTTCGTATTTTTCTTACATAAAGCTACTTGGTCGTCGACTTAGACCGACACTGTGCACACACTGTCCCTGTAACTCTTTTTTCACCCTACAAAACCGTTCCTGACGACGTTGGCTTACCGTCAGGCAGTTTATCTCGAAGTGGACGTTGACAGAATTGTTGAAAATGACCGCGGTTAAATTACCCGCTCGTTTCGTCTCTCTCCTCTCATTAACTTCGAATTCTAAGGACGTGTTGGCTTAGCTGTAGAATCGGTACATTGACTATCGGAAACAGGGTTTAATTGTTTAACGAAAGTCCCTCGGAATGTGTGCCGCGAGCCTGTTATCATCGGCAGAGTTTCGTAGACCATTTGGAAAATAAATCGTGAACGTTTGTTTGGAGTACCGATCGGACCGAATGAATTGTTCCTGTTTGACTTGGTCGGAAGTAACGACCGGTCCGAATTCTTGGTGTATAGGGTGGGCCAGAAAATAGCACCCTTATTTCTCTCTTGGATCTTCGACTCGCTAATTTCGGCCTTCATCCTCGAAAGATCATCGCCTAGATTCCTCGAACCGAATCGGGGTGACTAAAGTTACGCAATTATCGGGAACTCGAGCCCTCGGGATTCGATCGAGACGAGAGGAAGGAAAAATCGGGGAAAAGTGACGAGAACGATTCGCGGGAAAAACGAAACGGGAAGCAAAGGTGGTCGTAGAGAGAGGGGCGCGAGGGAGTGCGAAAGATAGAGTGGAAGACAGAGACGAATAGGCGAGAGTGACTCATCTCACGTGGATTTTAAATAGAACGTAAACGGCTTTTGACTCGGCAGATGCTGACGACGAACCAGAGCCAGAGCAGCAGCAGCAGTTCGAGCAGGGTGGCCAAATCCTCGCAGAGGATTCTTACCTCGTCCTCGTCGAGTGAGATGAAAGCAAGCTCCATGAAGAGCGACCTGAGGGAACTTCAACGCGGCATATCAGAGATGAAAAACAATATTTCGACAAACTTCTCGCAGAGGTTGCGCAGCAGCATGGAAAACCTCGTGGACAGGTAGATTATTTATTACCACTGATACATCTTTTATTAATCTTTTATTTAGACCGTTCCGTTGACTTTCAGTAGCGCCTCGTGTGTCACGTTGCACGAACGACGTGTTCTCTATGGAGATTTGTCATTCGTGTTTTGACATCTTTCAGACAGTCGAGGAATTAAGCTTCGTAGAGATCTGTTTGACAGTGGAAGTGTCGTAACAGCGCGATAAATATTTAATCTTTCTTTTTTATCTCACAAATCTGCCGGTACGCGCGAACATGGTACGAGTCAAAAGTTCAAAGAAAGGATTTTTCTTTTTTTATTTTATTTTCGTTCCTTCGACTAGCGCGCGTCGGAATAAAGCTGTTTTAATTTACAACGTGTTCGAATCTTTGAATATTTCCAGGCGAAACGTGCACGAGTTAGGTCACTTTCGTAACCACCGGCACGAATAATATTCGTTACACGGTATTTTCGAGATTTCTGGGTTGAAAATAGTTAAAATTATCCTCGGGTATGCACGCGAGGAACGATCATTCGTTCGATGCTTTCGCTGAGAATTTCATTTCTCTCGGATTTTCGTTCGATAGCGGAGTTTGCAACGATTAGAGCGTGTAGCAGGTTGAAAAATTTCTAGGATTAAATTCGATGTTTCTCCTCTGTTTGCCTGGTAATCAGCAAAGTCACGTTCACCGCGTTATTTATAAATGGCAAATGCCAGTTTTAGCCCCGTGCAGCGCGATTATTTTCAAAGCTCCTCTCGCATTCCTCGCGTCGAATAAACACGCATCGGTTATCCGACGTTGGAATGGTCGGATCCTGAGGAAATGGAATTGAAATTTTCGCAGGGACACAAACGGGACGGAAGAAGGCGACCTGACGGAGCCGTTGGTGACGTTTCCGGACCCGGACACGCCGCCGCCGACCACTGGAACCGGCGCTTTAACCGGAGGATCGCCGTCCCAGCTGACCTCCCTCAACTCCTTGAACAATCTTCACAACATGAGCCCCCCGATTAGCATGTCGAACATTTCGAACATGACGAACCTTCCTGCTGGACAGGAGACGATGAAATTCGAACAGAAGAAGATGACCAGCGCGTCCAAGACCAAGGTAACGCGTTTACTCTTTCGAATCGAATCGAGGATTACGCGATTTCGCCGTTGATTTCTTCAGGAATATAAATAACATTCCGTGGAATCGCAAACAGAATATATCGTTACCGAGAAAGAATTCTATCGGTCATTTAATTTTGGCTACAGAGATATAAGACTACCTTTAACGACGCTAATTAATTACATTCACCTTTTTCATCTTTAATTTTACGTGACATAAAAATTTGATATCATAAAAGAACAGAAGAGAAACCAATTTTTCGGAAGAAGAAAAAGAAAAGAGAAAAATGTGACAGCTGCGTTAGATTTACGTAAATCGCGATCATATTCGGAAGAAAGATTAGTTTGGAATGGAATGGCTTGCGGTTCGAAATTGCGCGTGAAATAATCGATGCCTCGTGGCGTTCGCGAGCGTTTGGCGACTCGGAGCTGCGCAATGTTTGGCCGGAGGTGTGGTTTCCTCTAGGTAGTCTAGGTCAAGGACTCCGAGGCTATCTAGGTAGCTCCTCTGGCCAAGCTTCCAACGACGTATTCACCGAATCCGAGATCTCGGCACCCTCTTATCCTCCCGTCGACTCGTCTCTCTCCTCTTTTTATTCTTCTCGATTCACGGCCACGCTTGTTTCTTTTCGCGCGAATATTTCTCGCTGCACGACATTTCGTTCGAACTCGGACTTTGCGTCACGCACACATCCGCAGAAGCACGTTCCTGTCGGTTATTTTTACACCGAATGTCACGCCTTGCTCCCTCGACAGCCCAACTCTTTCCGCTTGAATTCTATCTTTAACTTCACTTCCGTCACGGCAAGGTCAGTGTTCCTACCCTCTTTCGATACGTCGACCGACCCTACCCGGTTAATTTCCCTAGATTTCCCCTGTTGTTCATAAATTCCTCGAAATTTCAGGTTGTCACGGACGGCTTCAGCGCCGAGAAGGCGACTGCGAACAGCGCGGAGATGAGAGCTTTGCAAGCTGGCGACGTGTCGTACAAGGAGCAGAGCGCCGCGACAGCGGCCAGGGCGCGCGTCGAACTCGATGGCGTCTCGGCTGAGAAAAGCGTCGCCGCGGCAAGGGTGAGTTTACGATTAAACCTCCGTTGACACTTTTGACAAACTCCGGTCGAGATCCGAGCGCGTTGGATCCTCTTAAATTTCCGCCGGGACAAGTCGCGTTAATAGAGAGGGTGAAACCGGTCATAGAGGCGTGTAATTTATTACTCGACACTGATGCTTGGTGTCTTCGAACAGCGGAAGACGCGTTTGAATCGGGTAGATAGTCTTTTTCTCTTACAAACCGGTGGAATCGCAGTGAAGAGAATGGGAGATTCTCGGAATCGCGTGCCGCGGTTCATGGCTAACCTTGCTATCGGATGTTTATGTATTATAAACGACTAGATACCCCCAGCACCTATTGTCTCTAGGCGTAGTTTAGATATTGTCAGGTGTCTCGTAAAACCCGCGACTTATCCAGACGGGGCGAAATCAAGATTTCCGATCTTTAAGGCGTTATTTAACGCCGAGAGCGTTATCGAGGCCGGTTCCGGGGACAGAAGGATCCACCGGAAGGCTGGGTGCGGCCTAAACTCGAGCCTCGTGGAATAGTTTGGCACGAAACTGGCCGCGCTAGCAGAGGAACTCGCCTGCTCTTGGGTCGTTGACACGATCGCTTCTCCTGCTGATGATCTCTCGCGTTCGAACGCCGACTGTTCTCACGCGATCGTCGCGTAAACATTCCCCTGAAAGTCTTCGATGTTCGGGGAACCGCCTGAGCCGTTACTGTTTCCTCGGAATTTCCACGCACGTGTTACCGGGAACGAAGAAGTGGAAGAAGCAACAGAAGATAGATATCGCAACGAAGAAATTAATCTGATCGGCAAGGAGCGAGTGTCGTCGCGATGCTACATCGTCGATAACTCGATGGAATCTTTTGCCAGCGGAGGTTTTAAAATTGTTTCGACTACAAAGGATGGCACTTGGGTTAATTAAAAGAAACGTCAAAGATGTCGCAATTGTTATTAGATTTTATCGAAACTCGTTGTGTCGATAATCAGTTCTATCGATAACGATGTATAGCATAGCGTTCTAGGCTAGGATTTCGCTAATAGATCGATCCTCGAACGTCGTCTAATCTTCGTCCAATAATGTCCATTTTATAAATATCTTATAAATATACCGTCAAGCAGCTGCGTCGTCGAGGGAACCTTGACAAACGTTGCAATAACAAGGTGCCGATCCTGTAATCAGTCAGCGTATGACCGATTTTCAAGAATCGCCGATAGCTTATCTCTAATCGGTCAACAGCGAGCATTATTACGCGTCCTACGTCCCGACTTCTCTCTGTGCCGTGTGTATCGTTCCGAGAACACGTTCGAGGTATGTAGGTTTGTGGAATGGGGCTATTTGCCCGGTGAAAATCGTCGAACCCGCGAGATCCACGATCACGCGGATCCGTTGTCGATTACGCGAACAACGGGCCGCTCGTTTTCACCGGATACCCGCCTATTTATGCGACGTCCACGCTCTAAATTTAGCCGTTTTTCACCGAGCTACGTGGCTTTTGAGTCACCTAGGAAATTTCTGACACGGTGCCAATGACTGCCATCGCAGCGCACAATGTTGCTCTCTGCCCCTTCTGTCGATCCGTCGATGAATTCGCACTGAGCTTCTACTTTGCTTCTTCTTGGTCCTTCGAATTCCGTTCGGAACGCGTCTGCGAAGCTTCGACACGAAAGTTCGCTCGATCGACGGTTTTCGAGCCTCGCATTGTTTACGATAAATACGAACAGCAGTGCCGGAATAGCAGGGCGCAGGATTTATCGCGCCCGCAACGCTCTCGTACCGTTTAATGGCACGTTCGCGTGTCTACCCCGGCTTTCTAAATAGCTAAGGGTAACGGATTTCCCGTTTTCCACGGTTCCCTTGAAATCGCGTGCTCTTAACGCAAACCTTGACCTCGCCGAGGCTCTTTTCTCTATAAATCACCTTTCTCCTTACCCGCGTGTCCCCTTACATCCCTTATTCCCCGCAAACTCTCTACCCCTCGTGTAACTAGCGCAAAGAATCGGTTTCTCCGGCTGAATAATAAATTACAGTTATATTTAAAACAAGAGCGTACCGTTTTGGAACTCGGAGGCAATTCTGGGAAGCTCGTTCCTCTTCGGTGAGTTCGGGTTACGCAACTTCTCGAAATCCGGCGGTTCAGACGTCTCGATCTAGGAAAGCCTGATCGCCGATCGGCCGAACAACAGTGCCAAAAATCGTGCCCGGGGTAATCGCAGACGTTGGCAAACCGATACCCTCGGGATCGTTGCATACGGTTGCGTTTCTTCGATGAATCACCGTGGGCGCACGTGTTTTCGTGCGGTGCGCATGTGGTTTCGATATAATGAATCACAACAATCAGCTGAGGGCATCGAGGCGCGGAGTACGAACCGACACGATAAGCGTATTAGTTTTTGGATAATCGGATAAATATACCATCCGGAGAGGTATCGAGAGTCTCCCGAGGACAAGTTTCCTTGTCGTTGGTCGAAAGAAGGAGACAGGTTCCATCCACGCGCATCGAGATGTTTCCATAGGGATGGAACAATCCCCTGACTCATGGGGGTGGATGTGGCGGAACGAAAACTGATGGGATCGAGACACAGCGACGGAGTTACGAACCTCAACGATAAGCGTATTAATTTTTAGATAATTGGATGAATACACCATCCGGAAAGTTACTAAGAATCTCCCGAAGAAAGGTTTCCTTGTCGTTGGTCGAAAGAAGGAGACGGGTTCCACCCACACGCGTCGAGATGTTTCCATGGGGATGGAACAGCCCCCTGACTCATGGGGGTGGATGCGGCGGAACGAAAAGCCCCGAGGATCGATCGGTGTTTCCCCGAGGGCAAGGCAGTTAGTTGCTGGCGCTGTTGGTCGTCGGATCGCGTGTGTCGATGGGGCAGCAGTTGTCAAACCTGACGCGGAGATATTTTCCGGTCCTGAGGCCCAGAAGCGGCACCGAACACCGAAGGATCATGGCGAACGAGGGCCTCACGGACAAATCCTCGAAAACGGTACGGCTCCGATAGAAAACCGTGTTTCAATGCAGAATACACGATGTGACGAGCGAGGATCGATCGTTCTTAAATTGCCTCACCTTGTTCTCAAGGAGAAGCCGGGGTGTTCCCGTGGGCCGTGACGGTGACTGATTGACATGAATGGAGAAACGCGATAGTCGAGTGGCAATGTTATTAAACGAATATTAATTATGCGACGTTTGGTACCCCCTTCTGGCATGTGTTTAAATGAAAACATGGCGAGTACTCGAGGCATCAATAACACGGTACCTCGTCTATTCATCGGTTAGATCGTGTGACACACGGTGTTGCCAGGCAGTGTCGGCACGTCGCGATTAATAAAATCTGCAAAGTGTCGGAGAAATGTTTGGACATCTGGTGAACTTAGTCATAATAAATACACGGTGTTGTTATCGGAATCTCTCGAATCGCTCTTCAACGACGAGCCTCGAAACGAATTATTAACTTCTCATTATCCCCGGTGAAACGTCTGTGCTTTTTCCGCCGTCGCGATTGAACTTTTTCCCAGAAACAGGAATTAAAATTACTTTACCAAAAGCGGTGTCAGAATTTCCAGGGAACTTTCGATTAAATATTTTTCGAGAAAGAGGAATTTCACTTTACCAACAACGGTGTGAGAATATCCAAGGAATTTTCGATTAAACTTTCTTCTAGAAAGAGGAATTTTACTTTACCAAAAACGGTGCGAGAATTTTCAGGGAACTTTCGATTAAACTTTTTGCTAGAAAAGGAATTTTACTTTACCAAAAACGGTGCGAAAATTTCCAGGGAACTTTCGATTAAACTTTTTTCTAGAAAGAGGAATTTAACTTTAGCAAAAACGGTGTCAAAATTTCCAGGGAACTCTGGATTGAATTTTTTTTCGGAAAGAGGAATTTAACTTTACCAAAAACGATGCGAAAATTTCCAGGGAACTTTCGATTAAACTTTTTTCTAGAAAGAGGAATTTAACTTTAGCAAAATCGGTGTCAAAATTTCCAGGCAACTTTGGATTGAATTTTTTTTCGGAAAGAGGAATTTAACTTTACCAAAAACGATGCGAGAATTTCCAGGAAACTTTCGACTGGTTGACAGCGACGTGTGCGCGTCCTCGAGAAAGCGATAAGCGTCGCGAAACGGCCGTAAACGAAAGGCTCCGCCGTAATTACGGGCCAACCAATTAATAGATTACGAGTAAAGCCAAGGCAATCGCGATGATTGCGTCGAATAAACAATCTCCATGCGATTTTCTTATTTCGCAACTACGTGCGACACACATACGCGCTCCGACCGCTTGCGTAACCGGCTGCGACCTTCTTCCTTGTAATCGATCCTTCGTCGTTAATTTATCACCCCCGGCAAGACGATCGATGGGCGCTGCTTAGAAGGTAAATGTTTTCGCTACCGTGTGCCGGCGGTTTCAAGGATAAAACGGGGATTATCGGAATTTATTTTCGCGCAGGAAACAAGCCGAGTCTAGGGGCGGGTGGTGCCGGAGAATCTTGCGCAGTGAATTGCGGTCGAGGAATTTCGTCGATAGCGTACTCACGCGAAAACCCTTATTTCGAAATTTACGAGACGCAGATATTCTCGGATCTTCCTTCTCCCGTTTAAGCAAGTTTAATCTCCGGCTAAAATTATTTCACACCAGATAAATATATCGCGTAGAATTTATACTCGCACGAGACACTCGTTATGCAACGGAGCTGTGCTCTCGCAGTTCTTCAATTTTTCAGAAAAGATCATACCATTACGTATTCCCGGTACGGACTTAAGTAGAGCGACGTTTCACGATAATGGAAGGAAACACGCTTCGGTTCCTGGAATCTGCCGATAAAAATTTTTCGCTGCTCGTCAGACAGTTGACGTTTTAATAACGCGTGATCTAAACGGTTGAAAGCTTTTCCCCGTTGTCGCGAACGTTTTCCGAAGGAGGATAATTTTTTCAGCATCCAACCACGGTTCCTTGCCTCTTAAATCATATTCGCAACGATGCCAAGTGTTTCGCGAGTTCACGAACGCTTTACCTCATTCCGCAACATTGTCTCTTCTACCTGTACGCGATTCATTCAGTGACGAAGAGTGAGATCAGCCCCGAAATTTCGGCCGGATTTTCGGGAATCGGTGCCAACGAGAAGCGTGGATGTCACCGATATCTCCGCGAAACCGAAATAGAGCTCGACCGCGAAACTTGTCTCGGGTAAATTGCCAGCTCCTCCTCTCGAGCTTTTCAAGGGCACGTTCAAGGCCTCCAGAGCGCGGAAATCTCACCGAACTGGAGGAAAATCGCGCGTCCCTAGATCCTTGTTTAATCGCGATGATTAATCTCGCGTGTTAGAGATACCGTTAATAAAAATCGAACGAAGGATCGATCGAACAATGGACGGCAATCGCGCGATTATGGAAAAATTGATCAACGTATTATGAAGCATCGTTGATAGCGTCACGACGATTGTCATTCGTCTCATCGAGAGTTTTATTTATAGAAAGAGATTGATAGCGTTATCGGGTAGGCGACCGATAGTGATTCATAAAGGCATTTTTTCGCCGACCCTCGCTTCCTCGTGGTTCTTACGCTCGTGATTTCTCTATTCACCGAGAAGTCACGATCTTGTTTTTGTAATTAAAAGACGAGGAAGAATGCCGATAACGTTATCGACGCGCCAGATAAAAACGCGGATGATTCTTTCCACGACAACTTGTTGCGTAATTTTTTGGAAGAAAATTTTCGAGTTACCCGAGAAATTATTCCGCGTGCTTGCAATGTCAACAGGAGACGCAACTAGTCGAAACAGTTGCATCCATCGCGAACGTTGCACGATGCTAACCTCGTGGTCCGAATCGGATTATTTATAAGTACATCTGTCGAAACGACAACGCGCTAATGAGCTGTTGTTAGCGAAAGTATCTGTCATTGTTATTGGCACGAGGCACCGGCCGATGACAAAGTCTTCGTTCTCCACCACGTGGATTCCTTGTGTCTCAATGTCGATGGCGAAATTTGGTAGCGACGCGAGACTCTTCGATTCTTCTTTCGGAAACGTAATCCGTCTCGCTTTCCTATTCCGCGATTACGAAGGCCGTCGAAGCTAATTCCTCGCTCGGAAATGTAACAGGTCAAGGGTCAGGATTAAATTCGTTTCTATCACCCTTCCTTTCTTCCCCTGTTTACTCCGCCAATGGCGAAATCTATTTTCCTATGGAACTTTCCATCGATTATCTCCTCGCTATTCCTTTATCCGTAATTGGTTCATTAACGCAAAATTCTTCGTGTATGAATCACAGCAATGGAATTCCAGAGATTATACGTGCCTGTCAATTATTTTATAGCATGAATAATAGAAGTCAGATAAGACTAGAGGATGATTGGCTTATAACATTTCAAAAGCTTAACTAACCCAGAATGAATCTGTATCGACCGAAGAGACTGGCTCGAACGGAATCTCGAAACCGTGGGAATACCTCTCAAGAATCTGTCAGCAGGGCGTCTGGTGATTTACAACCAAGATTCTAAATCCAAGAAACAACTTGACCACACTGTCTGTCATCCTTCGCTTCTTACATCACGGAAGCGTTCGCCCGACAAGTTGCGCAAGTTAACCGTGCAGGTAGCCGAAAATTCACGACAATCCACGTAACAGAGGGAATGATGCGACCGCTATTTCTAGTCGCGGAAAAATAGAAACAGCGCCACGGAATCCCGCCTAAAAATCGACACAACCACTGGTCGTGACGTTGGCCACGATGCAGCGAGAGCTTGCGAACGGAATTAAGCTCGTGCGCCACTTGTGGATGTCTCGTTGCTTAGATCGGTCGTTGCGCGTCGCAGGATCAGCTTCGATTTTATATCTCGTCGTTTCGACTCGTCCTTTTTGCCTTCTTTCTCGATATTGTTATTGTTGTTACCGTTTTCGGTGAGACAGGAAAATCACCGTATTATCTGCAGACGTTTATCGTTTATCTTATCGAGTGAACGATTAGGATTCGTGCGAGGTTGTTCACATGATAGACGTATAGTTGGAAATCGACGATCGAGCAGTGTCGGTGGATCAAGGAGAGAGAAAGAGTCGTCTTATCGCGAGGAGCAATAATATGCGCTGCTGGCGAGATGAGCGCACCGTGGCCAGTGCATCGGGGCCTGATTCGTCGAAAAATATTCGATCGACCACACGTGGTAAGTGATCGTCGAGGTGCAGTTGTCGACCACCCTGTGTCTCGGTCGCTTTTCTAATTTTCTCAACTTTAATAGTAATTCCTGTGTGTCGGATTAAAGCGTATAGATTATTAGCACCGATTATTTTATCATACATTTGTTTAATTGCTATTAATTAACGTTTATCATTGGGCTAGGTTAGGTAGTTAACGTTTATCATGAGGTTTGGGGTGTGATTGTTTGGAAAATTTAGAAAATCGTTGGTGAAATCTCGAGAAAATTAATTTTAAATATTAAATTTGAAAATTTGGAGAAATGGTCGCGGAAAATGGTGAATTTAAACAAACGTCGTCGAATTGCGAATTGGATAATAAATAGATAACGGAAAGAAAGGATCTACGAAGTAGTAAATAACGTTTTGCTTTAACAAATAATCAAATTCCAATTGTCTTGCATCGTTGGGTGATTAGGGAACACAGGTGTTAGATCGATGCTCATAGTAGGTGCCTAACTTATTGACACGATTCGAGAATGCCGAAATAAATAAACGTTCGATCCAATGATATTTACCGATTGTTTTACCGATTGTTTCTTCGAAATTCATCGAAATATCAGCGCGCGATTGACGCATTCTTTCGATGAAGCTCGATTTTACGTATTCGATAAGATTAAGAATGACGAAAATATTTCGCGTGATCGATAATCGAGCGAACGTTCGTACCGTTTCGAATATCCATGAAACGAGCGAAAGCTTTCGGATGAAGAAATCAAGCGGACGTTCGCACAAATTCGTATAAATATTCTGTTCGAGAGCGGTCCAAACTATTATTAGTTATCCGTTCTTCGCCCCGCGACTCGTCTTTTAAATCCATCACTGTCAATGCTCGCGAAATCAACGTAACGCGCACTTTCTACCGTTAAACCTGCAACTTAATTTCGAGCATAATAACCGTGTTTCATCCTCGTTCAACGCAATGATTCAACGATGACGGATCTCTGCCGGAGGATCAAGTGGTATTTATTTTCACTCGGGTTCCATCCGGCCGAGCTGTTTGAAAGTCGCGTGTCGCTGACGCAAAACGATCGTCGAAATATCACAGAGCGAATTGCCGACGAGTACATTTAAACTCGTCGAATTTGTTTACACGCGTGTGCTATTCTAATTCGACGAGTCCGCGTTTCTGCGAACGATATAACGCCTAGCCTGGTGACTTTGAACGAGGCGCGAGAAATCGAATCCCACGATCAGATTCGACGAACTCGACGATAGGCAGAGAGACAGAAATAAGGCGAAAACTTTTTCGACACGCGCACCATCCGAAATTCCAGCCAGCAGCGTTTCTCGGATTGTAAAAAAAGAAACGGTCCTGGTTTGCGTTTCGATATTTATTCGCTGCTATTTGGGACCACTCGTCTGCTTCAGATTTTTCCAAACAGATCTGCTCTGTTTTGCGTATCTTTCTGGTGAGAATCTTTTAACCCTTTGCACTCGACGATCTTTTCGTTAGAGAAAAATGATAATTCGAAGATTTCATTAGAGAAAAATGATAATTCGAAGATTTCATTAGAGAAAAATGATAATTCGAAGATTTCGTTAGAAAAAAATGATAATTCGAAGACTTCCTGCCATTTAGTTGCCGATGTTTTTAAAACGATAAATAAGAAATTGTATAGAAATTAAGAAGTGGAATTATTTCGCTTGGACAATTTCAATTTGATGTATTAATTAACGTCGATCTTTAGAATCTGATTAAATGGCGACTGAGGGTTAAATATCATCGTTAGAATAGCAATACCGCGTGTTGTCCGCTACAACGTTAATTGTTTATTTATTCGGAACGTATGCCGATCCAAGTTCAGTCTAAGTATCAATTAAAAGATAAATTCATCGACCTAATACATCGCGGCTTATCTGGACAGTACTGACCCCACGTTCAAGTAATATCGTCTCGTACGAACCTTCCGATCCTCCAAATCCACAATTTTCTCATTCAGATACATTGCTTCGTATCGATCTGAATCTTCGCAGATTTTTGCAATTCCCAAACTTCACGATCCACCATATTTGATTTGAGGTGCATAGAGGAGATAATCTCGAACCTTGAGACACTACTCTGTCCACTAATTCAGGATTATTTCTCCTCCACTGAACCTTTTAGCAATTTCGAAGAAATTTAAATATCATTCGATCTAGTTACCTTATCAAAAATATATTTCACACAAAATCCACCGGTATAATCGAAAAGGCCTTCGCAAAACGGATTACCAGAGCTTCACTCGAGGAATTTAAACCGATATTTCCGCGTGATTCCTTGGATTCTAAGGTTCGCAACTTCATCGCTGCGATCTTGAGAAATTAATCATATTTAACATTTCTTTTTCTAGAAACAATTCCGAACTAATTGCAATTTCGAAGATATTTAAATATCATTCGATCTACGATAGTTACCATATCCAAAATATATTTCGCTCAACATCCACCGATGTAATCGCAAAGCTCTTCGCGAAACGAATCACCAAAGCTTTACACAAAGAATTTAAACCGATATTTCCGCGTGATTCCTTGAATTCTCAGGTTCGCAGGTTCGTGGTGCCCTCTGCACCGGCCCTATACACGAAACTATCGATCTTGGTGAATAATCATCGGAAATTAGCGGCGAAAGCGTTGAAAGTAGGATGACGCAGTTTGTCGGCAGTTTACTCCGCGGAATCGGGCTCTAAAGTCCGTCCGGGGGACGATAAGCCGATCTGACCACGTGGGGAAGCGTGTTCGGTGGGGAATGGAGATGGCGCGCAAGGTGGCAGGGACGAACGAAACGCGGAGAACCGCGGAGAACCGCGGCCCCGTGACGACACGCTCGGATTATATTTAGAGAAATACGTCAGAGCGCGCGGAGAGGTCGAGCCGCGGCCGATGAGCTTTCCACGGGCCAGACTGTTATGGAACTGTGTCGCGGAAGCTCGTCCCCGAGGCTTTCCGCCTCGAACCTCGCTGGACACCGTCTCCTCCTCGCCTCGACGCTTCTCTTCGCCGGTACACGCTTCGTTTCTTCGTTTCTTGTGCATTGTGCTTCCCGATCTCTCTATTCTTCCCGGTTCCGCCTCCTCTCTTTTCGTTTCATTTCGTTTCGTTTTCCCTTCCGATTTCACCGGAGATTCCGAGGTGTGCGTTGACGATGGTGTCGAACCGAGAGAATTCCTCTCACCTTTTATGGTGCTCCAGGGTGATAAAATTACATTTCGTCGTGACATCGTTGAGCAACGCGTCGATTCTCCTCGAGGAAAGTGCCATTGAACAATCCGTAGAGATAACGAATCTCAAATCTTAGTATCTGTTTCGGAAAATTTTCCTTCGTTTCTGCCTTTCATCTCGAGGGTTCTTGCGGATCAGGATGAATTTCGGCTTTGTACCGTTAGAAATAGGCGGTGCAGAAGAGAGGCGTTATTTTCGTGGAATTAAGAGCAGAGTGGAAAGCAGATAGCTGAAATCAGCAGGTCCTTCGGCAAGATCTAATCACGCCTCCAGTCGCGACAGCGAAACGGTTTCGCAATGGCGATTGCGCAAAAGAAGGATCGTCTCGTAGCAAAACGAGATCGTAGAAGTGTCTCGATTAATAAGGGTTCGCGCGTGCCTTGCCATTGCGAGGGAACGATGGAAATCTGCGGCGGGAAGCACAGTGGCGCAATTGTGGACCGCGTCGCGATGCTATCGTCGCTCGTCCGCGAATTAGCGTCGTTATTAGCCA
This sequence comes from Euglossa dilemma, assembly GCA_002201625.1. NCBI lineage: Eukaryota > Metazoa > Arthropoda > Insecta > Hymenoptera > Apidae > Euglossa > Euglossa dilemma. The sequence goes on from NIJG01000161.1 coordinate 4,340,454, forward strand.
ACTCGACGTAAGTGGACCTTCGATGGCGCGCTAATTCTCTGCAACGCGCGGCGCCGCATTAAATATTCCTCTTTTCCAGCCGTTTCCAAGCGGCTACCTCCTAGCAATCGTCCCATTGCTTCTAAAAAGGATCTCCAAGGTCTGCGAGGTCTGCGAGATTCCTCCATTTTCCTGCAATATTTATCGAATATTTTCGGAATATTCTCGAAAGGTTCTCGGAAGGTTCTTGAGGCTGAATTACTTCGGTATCGTGTTTTTTCTATCGAAATATCGCGAACTTTGGAGAATTTTTTCGTTCAGCTTCTTTCCTACTCGAACGATCGATGTTTTGAATATTTTAGAATTTTTCTTGGGAGATTGCGTTGAAATTGTGTTTCGAGAACTTTTGTTAAACTATTTCCCGCGATATCGAAATGGCATCGAAGCTTTAATTCGAATTTCCTGAAAATATCTTTAAGCACAGATCTCTTGACTCTAAGTCGGATGATATTAATTAATTCGAGCAATGCTTATCCCATTTTTACGTAACGTTCCTCTAGTACAAAGTTTCTAAATAAATAATTTACATTCGCAGTATCATTAGCTTTGTCGTTAATTTATATGATTTAACGATGTTCTTATTATGAATGCAAATTGTCGATGTAAATCGCCTGAAACACGAGCTGCGATGTATTTCTTGCTTATTTTTGTATCGTTACGTGGTAAGAAAATATTTCGACATTACTCGTTCTCGAATTATTTATTCTTATTCCGCTTTTTTTCTCGAGACATTCTTGAAATAGCGAAATAGGAAATCTAGGGTGTATTTTTAAATGCTCTTTCCGTCGCTGAAAGACTTCTGGAACGTTATCTTTATGTAGGTCGTCGGTAGATTCGTAAAATCGACGTGTTGCAACTCATCGACGAGTCTTCGTAAAAATATTAATAAACCTTGTTCCCCCGTTTGTTACAGGAACAGAGAAGTCTAAAAGCTGGCGACCTGTCCCATCAGGAGAGCAATAACATGGCTGCCTCTACGATGAAGCTGCAAAGCGACTCCTTCAGTTCGGAAAAGGTAAGAGAAATCGTCAAAAGAAAGAAGGAAAACTAAAACTGGTTCGTAATAATATCAAAACATCGAAAGAAAATTACAATACCATTTACTCCAACCGGGATTCGCACCAGAAGAGTTCAAGAATAAATAAAACACAAAGAAGAAAGCACGAATCTTGATATTATTCTCAAAAATTCCACTCTTCCGAGAACTCGTTATCCAGAACGGATCGCTAAAAAAAAAAATCACTCGCTCGTAATAATTTGCAAACTCGGCAACAAAATAGAACAATGACAACAGAAACGCGATTCTCACGTGACCATCGAAAAGAAAATTATAATACCATTTGCCCCAACCGGCCATTGATTCGCACCGGGAGAGTTCAAGAATAAACGCAACACGAAGAAAAAAGCACGAATCTTGATATTATTCTCAAAAATTCCACTCTTCCGAGAACTCGTTGTCCAAAGTGGATGGCCAAAAAAAAATCGCGCGAAACAAATACCCGATTTTCCTCAGAAATCCACGATACCTAGAAACTCTCGAGAGATACCCTCGAGTGGATCGAGACGGAATTTTCGATGGCCACCATCGAGTTAGAATCCCTCGGATTTGGCCGGGCACCAAGCACGGGTGCTCGAAAAGCGCGAGTCCCGTGCGGTTTGACAGCCATATATTTGAGCGTCTATTTGGCACACGTGTAGGCCACGGTCGCGACCTGACGCACCTCGCAGAATTTATGCACGATATAACACGAGCGTGATCGCCGCCGTGAAAAGTGGGAACCACGGATTTAAACGGTGACCAGCTCGCAGACCACGGCCAGTCTTCCTCGATTTCCCGACCGGTAACCCGCCGCTGAGTCCCGGAAAACCGCGGGAAATCATCATGTTGCGGAAGTGCAGCCTCGATTCTAGAATGGTAGCCGTTCTTTCTAATCATTCCCCGTCGTCTCGCCGAATTTTTCGCCCCCTCGATCGCTGTACCCCTCGATCGCAGCGCGTTTATCGAGTGTTTCGAAGGAACACACGAGGTGGAAAAATGTGGTGAAGTCGCATGTCTCGTTTTTCAACGTCTCTTGGTCTCGTTGATCATCTTCTCGAGCTCCGATACGGGTTTCTTAACAAGGTCTGTTGTCGGTAGACACGCGGTGGCTCGTTGACTATAAATGGATCAAGGGAGATTAAAAGAGTTGCAAAGTATTTAATTAGTGACGTATAAAGATTATCCTATTTTTCTGTCGGCGGCACTCTTGAGACTTTGGTTCTGTTTGGTTAACGTTTAAGACGAGAGTGGAAACTTTATGTTCGATTATAAACTCGTGGATGGTCGAGTCGGGTAGAAGACTCGTTCGGTCGACGGTGATTGGAGAGCAGTGGAAAAGTTTGGGATATTTCACTCGATTTTGGATTAGGACCCGGTTCCGTCGTGCTTGTCGCGTTACGCAGCGATACAGAAATAATGAAGATACCGGGAGCGGACGTGACACAGCTGTGATAATTCTCTGTGACGCCAAGTTAAGATTCTGTTCAGCGCCAACCTAGAATTCCTGGTCTAGAGATTGATGATACTCTTCGTGCTCGATAATTCGTTTTTCACGAACTTGGACGCTTTGAACAGTAAAGAACTGCTCGTTTAGAGAAAATTTTAGATAATTTTTCTATATCCTTTGTTTTGGTACCTATAAGATGAAATGTGGACTGTTTGAGATATAAAAATAGGACCAAGTTTTGTTTTCCTTCTTTGATTTTACGACACGCCAACTTCCCGATGAAAATATCATTTTATCGCTCGAATGGGCAGATTTTCAAGATTCTAAAGGAAATTTCTGTTTCCCCTTTCAGAAAGCCATGGCAGCGCAACAACAAAGACAAACAGTCACCTCGACTGGGATCTTCAACCACGAGAAACACATTTCTGCAGCCAGCTCGCAGTCGAGTATCACGATCGCGTCCAAAGGAGTCACCTCGAAATCGTCGATGATCAGCGCAGCGAGTGCGGTGAATCAGTTGATGAACGGCATGAGGCCAGCCGAAGACGAGCTCCTTTCCTTACCCCTCGACGATCTAGATCTTCTGTGTTCAAAATCGAATCCTCAAGACGTCGACCGAGCCATCGCCAAATACTCCAGTTTCCTGGACAGTTTTGTAGAGCGTCTAAAGGCTAACGATTGCAAGAATGGCAAGGCACCTTTGTTGCTAAACAGAGTGAACGAAATAATTAGGAAAGCGTGGGCAGTGCCCACCCATGGCCACGAGCTGGGCTACACCCTGTGCAACACCCTCAGAACAAGAGGTGGTCTCGACCTACTGCTGTCCAACTGTATAGCCAGCGACCACGAGCTGCAATTCTCCTCGGCCAGGTTGTTAGAACAATGTCTGACCACGGAAAACAGGGCACACGTGGTGGAACACGGCCTAGAAAAGGTGGTGAACGTTGCCTGTGTGTGCACGAAGAACGCCAACTCGGTAGATCACTCTAGAGTAGGTACTGGAATCTTGGAGCATCTGTTCAAACACAGCGAAGGAACCTGTAGCGATGTGATCAGACTAGGCGGTCTAGATGCCGTGTTATTCGAATGTAGAAAGAACGACGTTGAAACGTTGAGGCACTGTGCCGGTGCTCTAGCCAATCTGTCTCTATACGGTGGCGCAGAGAATCAAGAAGCTATGATCAAAAGGAAGGTACCCATGTGGTTATTCCCTCTAGCTTTTCACAATGACGACAACATTAAGTACTATGCCTGCTTAGCAATTGCTGTATTAGTAGCCAATAAGGAAATAGAAGCGGCGGTATTGAAATCTGGCACCCTGGATCTAGTTGAACCATTCGTCACCTCGCATAACCCCTACGAATTCGCCAAGTCGAATCTAGCTCATGCACATGGCCAGAGCAAGAACTGGCTGGAGAGGCTGGTACCAGTGCTGAGCTCGAAAAGAGAGGAAGCTAGAAACCTGGCAGCCTTTCACTTCTGCATGGAGGCGGGTATCAAGAAACAACAAGGCAATACCGAGATCTTTCGCGCGATAGGGGCCATTGAGCCGTTAAAGAAAGTAGCCAGTTGCCCGAATGCGATTGCTTCCAAATACGCGGCGCAGGCGTTGCGTCTAATTGGAGAAGAGATTCCTCATAAACTTAGCCAACAGGTACCCCTTTGGTCCACGGAGGACGTCCGGGAGTGGGTGAAGCAAATTGGATTCGCGGAGTGTGCGCAGAATTTTGTGGAAAGTAGAGTGGACGGTGACTTGTTGTTACAGCTGACAGAGGAGAATCTCAAGGAAGACATTGGTTTAACAAATGGCATCAGACGAAGACGATTTACCAGAGAATTGCAGAATTTAAAGAAAATGGCTGATTACAGTAGTAGAGACACGGGAAACTTGAATAGCTTCTTACAGTCTATCGGCCAGGAATTCTCAATTTACACGTACAGTATGCTCAACGCTGGCGTTGACAAGGACTCTATCAGGAATTTATCCGAAGACCAATTACAAACCGAGTGTGGCATCGCAAACAGTATTCATCGGTTAAGGATATTGGACGCGATTAAAAATATGCAGCACAACCAGTTGGGTTCCTCGGAAGATGAATCGCCAGACAAATCGTTAGACGTGTTCGTTAGCTATAGAAGGTCAAATGGATCTCAGTTGGCCAGCTTGTTAAAGGTCCACTTACAATTGCGAGGCTTCTCTGTATTCATCGACGTCGAAAGGCTGGAAGCTGGCAAGTTTGACAATAACTTACTGCAAAGCATTAGACAGGCGAAACACTTCCTCCTTGTGCTCACGCCCAAGGCTTTGGAAAGGTGTATACGAGACAACGAGTGCAAAGACTGGGTTCATAGGGTAAGCTCTTGATACAAGTCTACTTTTATAAAATGGAGTAGATAGTATTAAGAAAATTACTGATGTAATATTAATGATGTTTGCAGGAAATTGTAGCAGCTCTACAGTCACAGTGTAATATAATTCCAATCATAGATAACTTCCAGTGGCCAGAACCTGAAGAACTTCCTGAAGATATGCGAGCAGTTTGTCATTTTAATGGTGTACGATGGATCCACGATTACCAAGATGCCTGCGTAGACAAGGTTGAAAGGTGAGCATAAAGATTTACGATAGCTTATAAAATCTCATAAAAATACACAAATGTTATTACTTTCTATAAATAATCATATTTTATTCTTCTCGCGTGTTTACGATATTCAACTTCGATGTGTGTTGAAATCTTTCTTAAAATAAAAATTTCAAACGCTTTGGTCCCCAGGTTTATGCGAGGCGAAATACCAGTCAGAACAGATATGCCAAGAACCATCGCGCCTAAAGATGTGACGCAGCCAAACACACCTGGTAACACAAACATTCGACAACCACCAAACTACCAACGAATGCATAGTAATGAAAGCAGAGGTAGCGATAAGGATTCAACAGGAGGGCGAGATTGACTAGAGGGCCCGCCCACAGCCATACTGAGCAGGTATTTATTGCTCTTAGAAGAATAAGATTCGTTTACCAAGTCAGACTCTTACTAAAGTTTGGGGTGCAATAATTCTAACACGATGTTTTTATTTCTATGCAGCCGGGATTAACAATCACACTAAAGACAATCAATCACGTCTAGGTCAGTCGAGGAAATTTAATTTTCTATTTTATGTTTTAATTGGTGTCAGTTTATATTGGTATCCACTCAAATTGTTCTTTATGTTGTCTGCTTATTTCATGTTCTTATTGGACTTTATTTCAGTATTTATTATTTATGTAGCTATGACGTGTTGGCTGAAATATATATTTAATCTCAGGATGGTTTTTTAACGGTACACGATAGTGTAATAATAATGGAAGAAATCATTCTAGCACGAATTAATGATATGTGTCTAATCTAAAAGCAAATCAATGTTTCATAAATGTTTCGTGTTTCGTCTTAAAATAAAAAAATACTGGGGTCTGCATGAACGTTGTATCCGTGATAGTACTAAAATAATTGTGCTCATTTACTAGTTCTTAACACTTGACTTACTATTGTTCCCATTCACATTACAGGCTTAGAAAATCGTCAAGTCCGTCCCGTTGGTTAATGCGTTTTCCGCCTACGTCTCCGCGATTGAAGTTTACCCATACCCAGCCTGGAGGAAGTCCAATACCACGAAGACCACCACGACATCCCCCTTCTCCATCTACGAGATCCCGTTCTTTGGAACTGCTAGATCAAGATGAGAAGACATCAATCTCCCCTGTTAAAGAACCAGAAGTACAAGCGAGACCAAGGTCCAATAGCTTGGATGGTTTGTTAGATGAAGATGGTTTAGTGTCAGATATGAAGACTGAAGATTCTCTTAAACCAAGCATCGAGAACAAAATTGACTCTAGAATATCCTCGGAGGTTTTAAAGAGACTTTCTGATACTAAATTAGAAGATAATTCCTTTCAAATTACTACTCCGCAAAGGGGACAGAACAAAGTAGAGGAAGAATCAACTGTTAATCTTCATTCTTGCAAGTCTAATAAAGATCAGAAAACAAAATCGAACGAGAGTCAAAGTCCAATACCAGTTCCTAGGCAGCGATTGAAAACAGTTGCAGAAACGAAATCGGAGCCTGTCAATACTGTAACGTTGTCGACTGTAACTTCAAACGTAGAGGACGAGAAGGAAGACTCTCAAACAAGTTCAGAAAATGTTGATCCTTGTGATGATAATGCAGAATTAAAGGAACGATTGGTGGTAACGGGAAACGATAAGTCGACACTGCTCAAAGCCAAGAGCTGTGGTGCGGGGTTAGATTCCGACGAAAGTATTTCGTCAAACGAATACAAGTCCAGATCACGAGAGCAGGGCTCACTGCTTTCTCTTCCAACAGGGGCCGAGCCGAAACGAAAGAAAAACTTTATGGATAAATGTGTAAACAAGGTGCGGTCTTTCATGAGGAAGTAACTCTCGTTGAATTACGGCGATACAAAGACTTGTTATTTAATTTTACGATGATTAATTGTAGTATATCAACATGTTGTCGACCGAGCTCGGTGATTCCAGCTACGCGGCGTTTCGCAACCAAATGTCGTATACATTCGCTCGTCGTTCAAACTGTTTTTCTACTCTGTATTACAAGTTGTTTTCGAGATGTACAGATAAACTCGCCTCGATAAACAGTATTTCCTTTCCCTATTTTTTATCTCAATGATATATTATGTAATGAATGTATATATTTAGGATGTTTAAACTAAAGAAAGAAAAAAGAAAAAAATAATATAATGTTTTCCGAAAGTCAAATTATTACTAGCCGCGAGTATACACGATACTTAAAGAATGTACAGCGAATAAGAAATGGTTATGAAGCATCGCCATGGTAAAGTTACGATATATTGTTGTATCTTCACCTCTGTACAATGACAGGCAGCATAAAAATGTAACAAATGTTGTGCCTATTATAAAGTGTCTTCTTAGAAATTAGAAGATGTGAGATTTTTCTCCAACGAACATGAAAAAGTAGCCTGCTTTTTCAGGTGGCTTTTATATTTCCTTATCAAATTGTATTATAGATATATATATATATATATTATAAACGCGTAGGTAGGTAGCATTGTTATTTGTAATACTATTTTTTAGTCGGTTTTTTTTAGGATATCATGATATAATGTTCCACTTGCGATACATATCGCAAGTGATGGCAGCTAACACGTACGAATGTAACAGAAGAAATTTTAACGTAACAAATGGTTACGTTATATTTTATTGTTTAATGAGCGTTTTTATTGTATCACTTTTAACTGATGTTATCTTGCATAGAAAGTTGGAAAAAACCGTACGAAGTGAACCTTACGAAGCTTCAATATGCACTATTCTAAGATTCTGCTTAAGGATCAAGAAGTGTATATTTTACCAAAGTTTCGTAAAGTAAACATAAGAGTTTTATCAAAAGTTTGTTTCCCATAAAATAAATTTTATTCAACAAATCATTACAAGTTTAATTTGTTGTCAATATAATACTCCAATGTTATTAAAACATGAACTTTACATTAAATATTTATTATATAACAAAAATATAATAAATTTATTAATTATATTACANAATTTTAAAAATATTAATCATATTTTTCCATTTTTTACTAATTAATGTTATAACGTACTACACACAATAATAAAATCCTAAAACCGCAGCAATTTTCAATGCAATGAAATGCTTTGTCCTTCACTAATTATAAAACAGTATCAAAAAATTTTCAGTAACATATTCTACAATTCAATTACCAATCTGGTATAAATTTGTTAAACTTAAGAATAAAATTATTTCATCTATTTATAATATCACCTCTTCCTCTGAGACGTCGCATTAAAATCATATCTTGAATTTTAAGAGTTACACGTTTTGCATGTAATGACAATAATAAGCAATCTTCAAAAAATTGGACCAAATATGCTTCAGTTGCTTCTTGCAGTGCTTCAAGTGCAGATGATTGTATTCTAAATATAAATTATAAAATTCATAGTATAATTGAAAAGAACTAAATTTATTTTTAAAATATACGTATTTGAAACTTTACCTGATTACATAATTACTTGGAAATAAGTCGGCAATAATTTCTTTAACCAAACGAGCAAACGGGGATTTTGGTAGAAGTAGCATCACGGATTTCCTCAAATATCGAATTTCTTTCAAAATGTGAAACTTGCGTTTGTGTTTGTCTACTAAAACATGAGTCTAAACAGATTTCATAATAAGTATAAACAATATTCTACATGCAATAACTAATTTATCGACACAAAGATTTAAATAATATTATTAGATATTTTATAAAATGACAGTTTATAAGAGCCATTGAGGCTTACGTTTTGAAAATGTACTTACGTTAGTAGAATGCCCGCTACGTGTCGTGCTGCCACGTGATCTAAAAAAATAAAAAAAAAACTTCTTACATATTTCAAATAATATTAATATTTCACGTAATAATATTGCTTGTATGAACTCTATAATGATTACGTCACATTATATATATAGATAAATATGTGTATACGTATATATATATAACATCTGCTTTTAAAATTGACACATTTGAAAATGACAATTTAAATGGAAAAGCAAAGAAGATTTCTTTACATAAATTTTTCGAGAGTTAAATTGAAATATTTTAAACTAAAATTTAAAATATTTAAATTTCAATAAAAATATTATTTCATATATTTACTTGTATGAAGTTTAAAATATCGTTAGATAAATATATAAACTAACCTTGCTCCAGACTTCCGACGCACCATTTTTATTATTTTGTATTTAAATTATAAAGCAAAATATGCTTTGAATTTTGCCTGCTATCTTTAACAATTTACACGTCATTTAAATTGAAAAATAAGTCATAAAAAATATAAAAACATAACTAAAAGTCAATATCAATCAATGGCGCCAACATGTGAGAATCTTGGCGGGAATTTGATTACTTGAAATATTTAATATTTCTACTTAAATAGTTATTAAAATAAACTAATACAGTCGTCTTTGTTTACTTCATTGATATTACCACAGCATAAAAACTTCAATAACACAATATTATATACGTATTTTTTTGTGATCGACTTTTACGCCGACATGAAGCGTCTAGTATGCAACAGCATGCATTGCATGTAAAGCTCCCTCTGTCAGAAGAGATTTAGTTACTTACATGTGGACATGCAACAGGTAGAACAGAGTTAATAAATGAAAAGATATATTTTATCGATAATCTTACATATATATACTTTCTTATTAAAATATAATACAATTGTATATTATTTTTCAAATATTGAACAACAAAATTAACAATTCATACATTTTTATGACTTAACAAGTATTTTCTTAAATTGCACTTTTTTTACATATTTATTCATAAATTTCGTTTTAGGCTTTTTTTCCATTAAATCTGTCGATGTACTTAATGAATCCAGGTTTTCAATAGATGGTAAACTGACAGTCTCTGTAATTGGTGCATATTCCTTTTTATTGTCTTCTCCTTTCTTAGACAATTTCTTTTTAGTCCATTGTAAAAAATGATTTTGCTTTTTGTGATTATCTTTAGATTGATGTATATTGTCAAATTGAGAGTGATCTAAATTTTCCTTCATATTAAATGCTTCTTTACTATCTTGTAGCTGAAGCTTTTGTATTTCTAAAGATTCCACATTTTTTGTATGTTCTTTATCTTTTTCACTTTTATCGTATGTATCAGAAGTATTATGCTGATTCTCTTTCACAGGAGAAATATTAGCACTTTCATTTATTTTATTAGTTGTTTCCACAGAGTCTCTCAATTTTTTCCAGAAGTTATATAAACCTACCCTATTATAATCCAATATAACCATATATTCCAATTGTGGTGGTAATTGACATTTTTCATACAAACATGGTATAACTTTCCTTTGTCGCTTATCTGATCCAAAGGAATAGTGTATGAGATTAAAATTAAATAAATTTAATATGTATAATGATCTGATATTAAAACTTACCAATGCCCAATGCTTGAGCATAATTCAAAAAGAATTTATTGGCTGAACTTTTAAGAAAATTTGATGATACTATTACAATTAGTCTGTTACATCGTTCTGATATCAGAGTCATTACAGCTTCATGTTCAAATGTAACTCCACCAATTAAATCACGGTCTTTCAAACAAAGCTAAGAAAAGTATTTGATTTATGGCTTATAATTTTTTCATAGATAGTCCTTTATAATACTTTACCTTCAAGTTATATTCATTTTCCAATTTGTCCACCATTTCAGTGGCAAAATTGACATCTTCATCAGCATACAATAAAAAGGCATCATAATATTGATTTTCTAATCCTTGCCTTAGTCTATGAAGATCATCTGTTAAAATGTGATATATCTAATAACTTTTAATTACTTTATTTGATAATATACTTCATATATAACTTTATATATTACTTACCCACAGTAAGAACTTTTGTATCAATATTATTTATAATCACTTCAGCTGATACTTGAGATTTTTGTAATTGTTCTAAATACCTTTCACCATCTCTTTCTGCGATATAAATATGGTAAAATAAGAAGATATTCATAAGCAAAATAAGTAATTAATTACTACGAACCAAAAAGTTCCAATGTATCATCTAAAATATCCCATCTGTCAATTTCTTCCAACAAAGTTTGAAAATCTTTAAGTGTAGTACTCTTTTCTTTCTGTTCCCAAGTTGTTAAAATATATGTAGCTGGATCTGGATGCGAAATTAGTAGTGGCATTATTTCTCCTCCTAATTTACATAAATGTGCAAGACCTCTCCAGTCTCTAAACATTAAAAAATGTATAAAGGTTGTTAAGTATATTGTTAAATGTCACATAATGAAAATAAGTGAAAATGAAACTCTAAAACAATAAATAACAAGTTTATTATATTAAAAAAATACTTTTTACCTTGGTAACCCATTTTCAGAAGGTATTACTTTTGGAGGATTTAATAATGATGAAATAACTTGTTTAGATTCGCTGGACAAAGCAACAAGTGGCACTGTTGACAGATCAACTGTCATTTTTTGTGTCTTATTTAACCTCAAATTATTTGTACCAATAGAACTATATTATTGATACGTCAGACGCTATTTTATACTTTATACATTAAATTTTGATAATAAAACAATTTCAAAATTGTGGAACAAGATAAATTGAACCTTTTTAACATTAAATTATTACTTTTTACTGAGATGTTATTTATGTCGTATGAAAACATTCTGAATCTTATACCATTATTAACTAATATTGTTTATCGTGCACATCCCACTACAATATTCGTTATAATTTTTATTACTGTCATTAACCCGATTTTAAGATAAAATATTGTTCCTGAGTTTATTTCGAAACGATTTCTAAGTATCCATTGATTTGAAGGACACAAACAGTAATAGTAATATAAATAGTGAAATTGTTGAAAGAACTATTAACTACAAAGAGAAAAAATTAATAAATAAAAAGAGTAATCAATAGTAAGGTAAAATAATTTAATGAAAAAGATTATAAAACTTACAATAATTATATAAAAGATATTGAATAATCTATAGAAAAGATTTATCGGTAAAATAATTATATTAAAGTACGAGGAATAATTGGCAGAGAATTATAACTTAATTCACAAATAGACCGTGACAGCGCTTCTGGCGCCAGTAATTGTCACTTTTCCGTTGACCGTCGTGTGAATTTGTGCGAATATTTCGGTGTGCCAGTTCATGAAAATAGTGATGTTTTAATTGTTACTTGTAAAATATGTTAATTGACTATACGTGAAAGCATCACGTCGTATTTAAATAAGGTAAAATATCTGCATACTTTATTTTTTAAATGGCTAATGTTGATTTCAAAGAGGTTAACTTTCCGTATGACATTTTTTTAACGTTTTAATATCCGTTTTCAAATGAAATTCATATATTAACATATTTTTATTTTTATATGTGAAAATAATAGATCTTATTTCTATATACATTAATTAATGTCAAAGAGTTATTATAATTATTGCGTATTTTGCGTAGGTACGTGTGCAATTCAAGTTTCGATTTCGATTCAACGTATTGTAACGACTTCTCGATTATGATTTTGAATTTTGAATACAATACAAACGTACTTATTTTTATATAAAACATGTTATGAAACGAAATTCAAGTAATAAACACGAGACCTAATTATTAATTAAAACGGTTTACAAATATTGTGATAAAATTGAAATCATTTTGTTACACGCACACGCACACACACACACATATATATATATATATATATCGAATCATATTTCGTGT